>JAQQSW010017666.1:0-11411 GCA_028646575.1 Pseudocheirus occidentalis | reverse complement strand
TTTGGCTCACTGAAAGCGCACCCCAGGACCACCACTCAAGACCACGCTCCAGATCCAGGCCGCTCAATGCAAGAGCCCTTGGCCCTGATCAATCGTCTCAGCCCCCCTGCTATCTGCATGCCGAGGGCTCTGAAGCAGCCCAGTGGAGGCCGCTGCTGCTTTCAGCCGTTCCTGCTGCCACAGCTGCCTCCCACTACTTCCTTGCCCTTGGAGCAGTTTGGCTGGACCCGCTCTTCTCCTCCTGATTTAGCAAAATCCACTGACCTTTCTCTTAGCCTTTTTTTCTTCTGTCCTGATAAATGTGGTAACTGTGCCTCCAGTGTAGCTGATCTGCTCTCCTATAGACGCGCTCCCTGCCAGATGCCCTGGAGCCTGACCTAGCCAGGGTTTCGGCCATGCCTCCCAGACTGCTGCGAAGAGCCCCACCTGCTGAGCTGCCTGTAGCAACAGATGTGTTTTCTGTTTTTTTGGAGAGTTTTGGTGCTTGAAAATCTGTTTAGAGTCTCATTTATGAGTTTTTAGCATGTTTGTGTGGGAGCTGCGGTGTTTTGCTGCTTCTACGCCGCCATCTTAGCTCCACCCCCAATTCAGTTCCATTCTATTTAATCCAGAAAATTACTTACTAAATTTCAGTTGGAAACATGCTAGGAACTATCCAGGCACTGGGCATACAACGATAAAAAATAAAACAGTCTTTGTCCTCAAGATGCTTTTGTTCTACTAGGGAGATACCACATGGACCCCAGTTAACATGGTATAAGGAGAATCGAGGACAGAGAGAATGCTACAAACCTGGGGAATCAGGGAAGACTTCATGGAGGTGATAGCTTGTGAGCTGAGCCTTGGAAGGAGTCAAGGATTCAGATCAGAGGAGAGGAGAGAATGCATTCCAAGTATGGAACAAAGCTTTTGCAGATACATAAAGGTCAGAGTCAGGGGAACAGTTGGTAGTTTTGTTTGGTTGGGAGAGTTTGTGAGAACAAATGGTATGAAGTAAGATTATCAAGACTGGTGGGAGCCGAATTTAACTATATGGAGTTTATATTTTATAAGGATCCACTGAAGAGATCAGCAGGGGATTTGAGCAGTGGGTTGATGTATTCAAACTTGTGTATTAGGAAGATTGTTTTGGCAGTTGGGTGTAGACTCAATTGGAAAGAAGACAGACTAGATGCAGGGAGACTTAGCAAGCTATTCCACTAGCGAGGGCCTCAAATCATGGTGATGAAGTGTATGTGTAGAATTAAGGATCACTGAAGCCTAGATTTATACCTAGAAGGGTTCTTAGAGGTTATCTAGTTTACCCTCAGGATCTTACAGGTGAGGAAACTGAGGTTCAAAAGAGTTAAGTGATTTTTTTGAGGCAGAGTTAAATGACTTGCCCAGGATCACACAGCTAGTAAGTATCTGAGATCAGTTTTGAACCTGGGTCTTCCTAACTCCAGAGCTGTTGTTTAATCCATTGCAACGCCTCACTTTCCCAAATGACTTTCTTAAAGCTGTGCAATCATAGATTGTAGAGCTGGGATTTCAACTTGGCTCAGAATGGACTCTATACGTGGGGAGATATCATAGGATAGATGCTGGATTTCCACTGGTTGAATAACTGTGGAAGAGTTTCATGCTTCAGGCGAGGATTGAATTAGAATTAATTTAGACCAGATTAAAATGTAGTTCCTATTAAAACATAGTTTAATGTGTTAGTGTATTAATAAATAAATATACATACATGTAGATAAATAGACAGATGGATACATAAACATGTGTGGTTTTCTAAGTTGATATGTGGCCCACAGGGATCTTTATATATGGTTTAGTGGCCCCTTTTGACACCATTAGGCCAGATGACCTCTGAGGTCCCTTCAAAATCAAATATTCTCTTATTCTTGTAATATGAAAAAAATCTGTCTGTCCTATTGGTTTTCTCTTTAGAAACTGATGAAATAAACTCACATGGGTCTGAGCCCATAGAAAAGACTTTGCAAAATGGTGGTGGGGAGAAAACCAAACTTGGAAGGCGAGCACCTGGATGCCCTACCCTCCCACTGGTCCAGCACGGAGCCATAGACAAGTCCCTTCACCTCTCTGAAACCCCAGTTTCCTATTCTATGAAATGAGGATAAAATGTAAGTCTTTATTATCAAATGGGATAAAATTTTATGAAGTGCCACATGGACCTAAGCTATCACAGGGAAGACTTTTGAAATTTGGTCCAATGCCCTGTGGAGACATATAGGAGGATATGGGCAAAAGTTATTCAGGATTGACAGGCATGAATGGATTTTGATCTGCATTGTTGAAGGGCACATCTAAATTAATAAGCAAAGTAGATAGAGAGTGGGCCTGGAGTCAGAAAGACCCAAGTTTGAATTTGGCCTTCATACATTTGCTAGCTATGCAAGGCACTTAAACTGTTTGCCTCAGTTTCCTCATTTGTAAAGTGGGGATAATAATGACACCTTCTTCTCTGGGTTGTTTTGAGGGTAAAATGAGATAATATTTGTAAAGTGCTTAGCTCAGTGCCTGGCACATGGTAGATGCTATGTAAGTCTTAGCTATTGCTATTACTGTTTGAATAATAACAAGAATAACTACTGTATTGATCCTCTAAGCATCCAAGACTTGCCTTCCACATTTTTCAGTCTCTAATTTCTTCGTATTCTATGATGCATCTGTAGATACTATTTGAAGGCACAGGCAGTGACTAGTGAATGATTATAACAGTTTCTCTTTCTGCTTCTCCCATGGGGATTTTCCATTGTTGGGTCATTGCTCAGTGGAAAGTTTTATTTTGTTTTCTTTAATGGTAGGAGGAAGCATAAATGGTCTGATTCTATTGCTGATATATTTCTTCTTGATTTGTCTGGGCCTGGGACTTGCATGTCAAATTTTATTGATTATTTGATTTGCCCTATGCATCTTTTGGCTAAAAGTGGTTATTTCTTTCTAAGGCTGTGTAGGGAATCTGATTACAGTGAGATGACATCATTTGATGGTTTCTTCCAAAGACTTTCTACCAGCATGTCCCATATAATTTTCTCCCTTTCTTCAATTTTCTTTTCTCTGTTTTTAATCAGTTTAGGTAAAGGTCTATAGTTTTTAGTCTTATTAGCTAGCTTTCTGTTGTACTTAAAAGTTCTTTAGCTTTTTTTGTTTTCCAATTTATTTCTCTAATTTTAAATATTTCCTCTTTTGTACTTATTTTGGGTTTATTTTCTAACTTTCAAATTGCACATCATGTTCTTTAATCTTCTCTTTTTCTATTTTGTTCGAATATGTTCTCAGAGATATATTTTTTCCTCTAAGGTCACCCATTTTTCAAGAGCAAGCTGAAATGCCACCCTCTTCATAAAGTCTGTTTTGATCACTCTCCAGTACAAGTGACTTCTCCCTTCTCTGTACCCCTAAAGAGCTTCATCTGAACCTTTTTTATCCACCTTCTACCAAATCTCAAAGTGTGAAATTTTGTGTACATCTCATCTTCCCTCCTAGACTGAGTACCATGATAACAAAAACTACATCTTTGTTCATTATGTGTCCCTGATAGCACTTTGCGCTTAGTAGGTGCTATTGAATGAAGGGAAAAATCACTTTGAACATGCTCTGTGCAACAATGATATGTTTATGTTTACAGTGATGTAAACAAATACTTCATTGATATTCATATATTTTTTTCTCTTACTCAACAGGGGTCTGCAACCAGTAGACAGGGATATGCAGTTAGATCTTGAAGCTTTACCTGGTAGTTGTCTGAGCCAGTTGCTTCTAACCCCCATCTTCCTTCACAAATCCTCTTCTTCCATCCTGCCCTAGGAGAAAACTGGTGCATCTTCTCTTTGGTATAAGACTCTAATCAGTACCAGGTACTATTGATTTCATATCCACAACATTGCTTAAATCACTTCCTTTACCTTCTTCTCCCATATTTCTCACTCTAGTACATGCTTTTATGAATATTTGCCTGAGCTAATGCAATAGCCAGTCTCCTAGTAGGTAGGCAGAGCAGGGCAACTGGGTCATGCACTGGATAGAGTACAGGGCTTGTAGCCAGGAAGCCTTATCTTCATGAGTTCAAATCTGGCCTCAGACACTTTCTAGCTGTGTGACCCTGGCCAAGTCACTTAACCCTACTGCCTTCAGTTTCATCATCCGTAAAATGAGCTGGAGAAGAAGATAGCAAACCACACCAGTATCTTTGCCAAGAAAACCCCAAATAGGGTCACAGGGAGCCAGATACAACTGAAACAACAACAACAAAAGCAGGTATTCCTGCTTTTATTCTCTTTTCCTTCAGTAATTTACGTTTTCCCCCACAGAAACTGAATTGTGCTTTAAGTTCTGTAGAGTATTTTATGCAACAAATCTTCAATCTTCATAACAGCCCTGTGAGGCTATTCTCACTGCCACTTTAAAGATGAAGAAGCTGGGATTTAGAGGGGTGACATGAATACCCAGGGTCACAGCTAGGAAGTGTCTGAGGTGGGGTGTGAACCCATGATTTCCTGATTCCAGATTCAGCAGCCTATTCACCATGCCACACTGCCCTTGCTACCACTCAGAATATTTTGGTGGTCCCCTACATCCTCCTGAGTAAACCTCACTCTTCTTAGACTGGCATTCAAAGTGCCTTAGGTAACCAATGTGTCATTCCAGTCTTATCTCAACCTGTTCTCTTCCATTGCTTGACATTTTAACCAGATTGAACAGCTCACTGACTCCTGTGTATGTTCCACATTTTCCTGTCTCCAAGTCTTTGATGACATTTTCACCTATCTAGAGATCCTTTCCCAACTGCTTCACTACTCCATTCACTGAACTCCCAGGTATCCTTTAAAATTCAATTCATATCCCATATCTGCCTAGAAACCTTTTCTGATCTCCTACCATTGGTAATAATCTTTGATGGCACTTTGATAGTACAATTCTTACTATGGTTATCACATATTTAGGAGCACAAATTCAGAACTGAAAGATATCTTAGAATTCATTTACTGGAACTACTTTGCTCCATAGTTGAGAATGCTTAGGTCTAGAGAAGGTCAGTAAATTGCCCCAAGTCCCACAAGTAGTAAATGGAAGAGTCTCGATTCAAACTCAGGTCCTCTTGACTCCCAAGTCCCATGTTCTTTTCACTCCACCATGATGTATCATATCCTCCACACTGAACTGTGAGTTTTATGGAGGCAAGGACTGTTCCATCTCAACTTTGTATCTCATCCAGTTCCTTGCATGGTATTTTGCTCACAACTGGCATTTAATAATGTTTGTTGAATTGAATTGTGACTTCCCTCTTTAATCTCTCTCCTCTACCATGTGCCCTCATGTGTTTTCATTCCTCTCCCCCCTGTGGGTTTTTCTTGTTTGCTGCAGTAATGAATATGAGTGTATGTGTCTTATGACCAGATGCTGCTGGAATCTTCTTGGCTAGTTTTCCCAAATCACCAGACATAGTTCCAAATCTTTGAATTTCTCTTTTTGTGTTTATTTTTTAGCAGAAAAATAGAAGATATTGAGATGTATGAATTTAGTGCTGAAAGAAACCTTAGAAATCACCTCGTGCTATGGAAAGAATACTTGATTTAGAGTCAGAAAACATGATGTCAAATCCCAATTCTGTTAGTCACGCCTTGTGTAATCTCAGGCAAGTCACATAGCCTCTCTAGAGCTCATCAGTAAGCATTTCTAAGGTGTCTACTGTGTGCCCGGCTGAGTGTCTGCCATGTGCTAGGCGCTATGTTAAGTGCTGGGAATTCAAAAAAGGCAAAAAGAGTCCCTGTCTTTAAGGAGCCCATGATCTAATGGAAGAGACAACACACAAACAAGGATGTATAAACAAGACATATACAAGATAAATCAGGAATGATCTCGGAAGGAAGGCACTAGCATTAAGGGAAACTGACAAAGGCCTTTTGCAGAAGGTGCAATATTCAGACTAGATTACCTTAAGGTTTCTTCCATGTCTAAACCTATGAACCCTGTCATTTTACAGCTGAGGACTCAATAAGGGATAGAATAGAACATTGTATTGTTCTTTGAAAAACCAAATGGAGAGTTGATCTGAGAGATTGTTCTAGAAAAGTTGGAGTGTTCTAAGGTAGAAAGATTCCCAATCTTGAGGTAGATTCCCATTCCCCTCCTCACCAGCACCCCTCACCACTAAATCCTAATCCAGAAGACTAATTTAAGATGACATTTCCTGGAAAGGAAGGAATTTGTGACACTAGAAACTCTCTTTATTCTACTGTCCCAGGAAGGGTCTGTGACCTCTGACTATGTAGATAAGCTACCTATTTAAGCTCCCACACCCATCCTCTCCCAAGGAAACCACTCATGTTTATTTCTCTAGCTGAGCCAGGAAACTCCCTTCTATTTTACCCTCCTAGAAACAGCCATCATAAATGAAAGGAGAAAAAAAAAAGGAAAAATCTCTGTCCATTTTGGACATCAGTCTACCAATGCATCTTGGCTGCATCTGTCATGCACAATCTAACTTGGAATCTCTTTGTCATTATCAGTCTGAGAACTTTGCTGGAAAAACACACATAAAATGCTGGCTCATCTAGCCTTCTAGCAACTAGAAATCTTTGTTAACTATCTCTCCCACCTGTACAATAAGTACAGTAATAAATGCTGTTCATAATGATGATGGGTTCTGGGGGATTCTGGACTGTCTTCTAAAACCATCAAAGAAAGATCACATTACATTTGCTCAAGTTTCACTGTTAAGTGCATTTTATTTTACCCTACTTATAAAGTTGATTATCTGTATATAGTACTGATGAAATTTTTGCTAATTAGAATACTGCATTGCCTGACTTATTGGATACAGTTGATTCAATCAATCCATTAATCCAAAAAACATATGTAGTAGTACATAAAATGCCTTAGGCTTGGTTGAAAGCCAAGTCACACTTATAGATGTACATCTTGCCTCCCTTGTTAAGATGTAAGCCCCTTGAGAGCAGGTATTGCTTCATTCTCAGTATTTTCATCAGTAACCTTCATTCTTAGGACCAAGCACAATGAGTATAAGCTTAATAAATCTTGTGGTTTATTAGGATTATTAACTTTGTGAAAATGAACAGAAAGATTTTTGGATATTTTTATAGTGAAATAGGTTGTGATCTTTCCACATGTGAATGTTCACAGTGATGGGAGCCTGAGAGGCAGTGTGGTATAGTAGATAGAGAATGCCAGGTCTGGAATCAGAGCACTTGGGTTCAAATATGGCTTCTGACAATACTTGTTTAACACTGAGTAAGTCACTTAACCTGTCTGGGCTTCATTTCCTCATTTGTAAAGTAAGGGGGTTGGATTACATGGCCTCTAAAGTCTCAATATTTATGACCATAAGATCAACCAAAGGGAGTCAAAATGAAAGTTTCATATTCCATGGATTGCATTGTTTAAAATGAGGAAAGAGATGTTTCCTTATAAATACCACTCTTCAAAATATCTCTTTACAGTCCTATTTCATTGACTAACAATTATTTACCAAAAGGCTATGCAATGTTTCGGATGCTTCACAACCACAAAAGAGTCTGACTCTGCCTTCTGATAAAGTTTTGTGCCCACAGGGATACTTAGTAAAGGTTGTTGCCTCATTCCAATGAATTGTATTCAGAAGAACATATCAGTTCATTTGCTTTGAGCCACACAGATCTTATCCACCAGGGAACCTTGGGGAATAGCAGAAGAGGCAAAAATCCCTTTGGAGAAGGCCTTTTGAAAGTCTTCTTTGCCTTGGACCCAAGCCATGTTTTTCATGATTCTAAAAACCTCTAAAGTTTGGAGACCTAGTCATATGGACACTCCCTAAAATCAAAGAGTTATATGTGATTATCTCACCCTTTCCTAGGTCAGTCACTTAATTCTTGCAAATAATCTCCATCAACAAGCACATAGAGTCCACAAACACAAACCCTTGGTAGCCATGCTCATGTGTCTATATTGATTCAGCTGTGGCCTGTGTGAAGCAAGGCTTCCCAGGATGAAGAGTGCCATGTATCTTTTCATTTCTTTGCTGATTTGACCATTTCATTGTTGGATATTTAAGAATAGTGGTTCTCAAAGGTTTTACTGTGGAGTTTCTCTAGTTCTCTAGTTATTTCTCTAGAAATTTTGGCTTTTTTCTTATTGGATGTAAATAAAAATGTGAAATTTGGTTAATATAGATTGACTTGCCTAGCATATTTAGTATAGCAAAAATGTGGGGGAAGAGAGGGAGGAGACAGTGAAGATTCACTCCTTGGAGCATGCTCAATTTGCTAGTATTTTCCCTTTCTTTGGATTAGACACAGAATGCTGAGGACTGGAAATGACATTGGCTAGTCTCCTACGAAAACAGCATTTGGAAAAATAAATAAAACTCATCTATTTCATGGATACACTAACTCTATAACATCATATCATGAACACACAAAGAACTCGATACAAATAGTTTTTCTTATTGAAGGGAGAATGAGCATGTGAATCTTGACTCTTCAGTAGTGTTGCCACCTCAAATGTTGGATGTACTATATAGTTCCTTGTGGCAAAGAATATTGTGCCTTGAGGAAAAAAATGCTTGAGAACCACTATTTTAGAAAGTAAACTCAACAGACAGGGCCACTGGATGCCCAAGGTCATTTTTGTTATCCCAATCATAAAGTCCCTTGGGAAAACTCGGGCTGCTCCATAGGCATATAGTTGCCACCATGTACAACATCTAGGGTCCAATGGTTATAATCATGAGTCTGGATAGTGGTATTATCGTAGTTAAGAGAGTTGGATTTAAGTTTTTGGCTCTGCTACTACTTGGTTGTGTGACTTTAGGTAATTCCCCCAACTTCTCTGGGCTCAAGTTTCCTCATTCTTAAAATTAGAAAATTGGGATTAGGTGATATTTAAAATCCCGTTCAACTCTAATATTTTATATGAAAGGCATAGCTGGGAAGTGATGGGGAACAGAGTTATGACAGTGAGATTGGTGAGGAGAGGGAAGAACAATGTAGTGTGTGCAGGGGCATTCTGGTTTCTTTTTTTACTCTTTAAGTCTTTCCTAAATTGGTTCAGTATGAAGCCAAAGCAGGAACATTTAGGAAATCATCAAATATGATCTGATGAGTTATTAAACCTTTCTGTTTTTCCATCTCTATCTTAGAAGTCAAATCAGTCTTTTAGTGGATAAAGCATTGGACTTGAAATTAGAAAGACCTGAAATTGAACCCTACATTTTCTACTTATTAGTTAAATGATGCTGGGCAAAGCATTTAATTTCCGTACCTCAGTTTCCTGATGTACAAACTGTAAGTGATGATGGTGCCTACCTCCTTGTGTTGTAATGCTGCTACAATGAGATTTGATATTTCTAGTACCCAGCATTCATTTTCTTAGGTCTTGGACCCTTTAACTTGCTTCAAGGTTAGCTGAAATGGCCACTCTCTGGCTGGTCTTTCCTGATAATCTCAGTTGTTATTACCCCTTCCCCAAATCACTGTCTAGTACAGATGTTATATTTATTTCTCTGTGAATATGTCTTATCCTCTCATTAGAATATAAATTCTTTGAGGACAGGGACTATTATGTATTCATATCTTTTGCCCTACTCTGATAACTATTCCCTGGTGGAGCTTAATAAATGCTTATCATTTGATTTGTCCAATTGGGCTTTTAAACTTTTCTTTTTATTAGCATTATTAAAATTGAAGACCTCTCCCTACCTTCCTACTGAGACTTCAGATAGAAAGAAAGCATGCCAATATATTCCTTTTCTTGAACAATGTAAACTATATGATGTAGCATGTAGAGCACTGGATTTGGATTTAGAAGATGGAGGTTTTAATCCCAGTTCTATGAATTTATGACCTGTGTGATTTTGAACAGATTGCTCTGCGTCTCAGATTCATTATCTGGTGAAATAAAAGGTTTTGTATGAAAAAGTTTGGATTAAAGAATCTCTAACATGCCTTTTCCAGCTTTAGATCTAATGATCTTTTGATTCAGCAACCATTAAGGAACCTCAGCATGGGTCCAGTGGGCAACAACCAAGAGATAAGAATCAGTGTCAGAGCTCTTCATTTATCTCTTCTTGCTGGTTACTCAGATACCTATTAAAGAAAATAATTCATTGCAATGCCTACTATGTATAAAGTCCTGACCTAGGAGCTGGGGGAGATAACAAGATAATTAAGATATAGCTCTCCCTGCCCTTCTCCTTCCTAGAGTCAACAATCTAGCAAAGAGTACAAGAGATATGTTAAAAAAATGTACTATTTTACAATACTCATGTGAAAATTTTAAATAAAAGAAGCCAAGATGGTGGATTCTCCCAACATTCCCTTCCAAACAACTTTAAAATAACTCCCCAAATAAAATTTTGGAGTGGAAAAGCCAATAAAAAATCAAAGTGAGACATTTTTTCCAGTCTAAGACAATTTAAGAAATTGGTAGGAGAGGCATGTGACACTGGAGTAAGAGTCATTCCAGAGTATAGGCATGGAAGCACCAGTGGTAGGCCTTCAAGGTAGCCACAGCAGCAGCAGCAGCTTTGGGAGCTCTCAGCCCAGAGATGGTAAGGGGGGGTAGACAACTGGTCAGAAGGAGATTACAGGGACCCTTTGCTGGCACTGAATGGAGTGGGTGCTCATTGGCAACTCTATTGCCCACAAGCAGTTCTGAGTCAAAGTTCTCGGGTGGACAGTGGGGCTTCTGTTTAGTCACAAGGGAGCAGAGTACCTGGTTGCAGTCCCAAGGTGGTGAGACTAATGTTTGTGGCTGCAAGAGAGCAGGGGCCCTAGTCACAATTCCAAAGCCAAGAGGAGAACCATTACTTATTTTTGCAGAGAAGCAGGGACCCTTCCTAGATGAATACCAGAGAGCAGACCAAGAGAGTAATGTTCATACCTCTCCCCAGATCACACTAACTTGGAAGCACTGAAAATTTGCACACCCCAAGAACTACCTCTGAAAATAGCAGCATGAGAAATCCTGAAGCTTGGAACAGTGCCTCCCTACCTCTAGGTGAGGAAAGTCAAACTTTAACATAAAGTTTAAGGTCAAGAGATAGGCTAGAAAAATGAGCAAACAACAAAAAAATAACTTGACTAAAGAAAGTTATTATGGCGGCAAGGGAGACCAAGATATAAACTCAGAAGATAGCAACGTGAAAAGAGCTACAAAAAAATCCCTCAAAGACAAATGCTAATTGGATCCAAACCCAACAAGAATTCCTTGAAGAGCTAAAGAAAGATAGAGTAGAAATTGGGAAAAAAATGAGAATGGTGCAAGAAAATTAATTTTGCACTCCGCTGTCCCCTCTCAGGGGACATCAGAATTCTAGCATATCACTCGGATGTCCCCTCTCAAGCACTAAAACAGTTGCATACAGAAAGAATAATACTACGCTTCTTGTGTGGAAAGATAAAAGAATT
>JAQQSW010017665.1:0-11411 GCA_028646575.1 Pseudocheirus occidentalis | reverse complement strand
GAAGAGCCCCACCTGCTGCGCTGCCTGTAGCAACAGATGTATTTTCTGTCTTGTGGAGAATTTTGGAGCTTGAAAATCTATTTAGCGTCCCATTTTATGAGTTTTTTAGCGTGTTTGTGTGGGAGCTGTGGTCCTTTGCTGCTTCTACGCCGCCATCTTGGCTCCGCCCCCCGCTAGAAATTCTTAATAAGTTAATGCACAACGATTGGTTGTTTTATTATTCAATGAATATCTGACCATCATTAAATCCTATTCTGATGCTTCACTATGGATGAAGGGACTTGCGTTCTTGAAGATTATGCCAGAGAAATCTCTGCAAGGTTAGATGATTTACCCAAGGTCACACAGGTATTCAGGATGGCGATTTAGCTGTTTTGCTTTTTATTTTTGGATAGATAAAGGTATCTTTATTGGCAGAGCTCTTTTCAAAATTCCAAGAGGGTTCAAGAAACTGTGATGTCTAGGAATCCAGGGGGACAGAAACCGATAGACTGGTTTTCAGAGGCTCTCAGTAACTACAGTAATGGGAAGCAGAAGAAACTTGGTCAGCATATCTAGTAGCTACTGCATAGACTGTCAAGCAACGGGAAGACTTTCCCCACCCATGAACAAGCCTATGTGATCTGCTTTGAGCAGTGGACCAGCTCACAGCTGTGATAAAGTGTGAGTCACATGGAGGCTATTGTGGGAGGAACTTGCCCAGGGGAATAACTAAAGTTGAGCAGGAGAGTAGAGGAAGGAACTTGCCTAGGGGAGCTTGTTTGTGAGGAGCCTGACAGAAAGAATCCTTAAGATGTCCACACTCCCTGGATTAGCCATGAGTACCTTGCTAAATCTTACTTTCTGGTATCCTAATAGTAATATTCCAAAGAAATATTTTGATTTTGCCTCTGAAGAAGAGAGTTTATTATATTCTGCAAACCTACCCTGGAAATTCACATGCATATTCATGGCAACTGCTGCGGGCATTGCACTGGGCGTTCCACAGGCAACAAGGGGGCCACCTCCCCACTCCCACTGTGTGGTTCAATGGGAATAACTCTGGATTTATAGTCACATGACCTGGATTCAAGTTCTGATTTTGCCCCTACTTTAGCTGTGCGACTTAGGTAGGTCACTTAACCCCTCTGGGCCTCAGTTTCTTTCTTTGTAAAATGGACACTATAAAACTTATATATATATATATATATATATATATATAAAACACTATAAAATCTTATGAGGACAGGATGAGATCGTGCTGGTCAAGTGCTCTGTGAACTTTAAAGTCCTTTACAAACGTAAAGACTTTACTACTACTGTGAGTATAGTATGAGAAGGAATATCTTCCAGAGAATTATTCTGGAGAATTATTCTGCCGATAAAGATACCTATATCCAAAAATAAAAAGCAAACCAGCCAAACCGTCACCCTGTATACCTGTGTGACCTTGGGTAAATCATCTAACCTCGCAGAGGAGGTTAACGGAGACTGTCATTTGTTCTCCAGCCTTTCAGATTGCTGGTCAAGCTCTATGGTTGGTGTTTTAGTTTTGTTTTGTTTTTTACACCGATAGAAACTGTCCGACACATCAGACAGTTGCATTTGGTACAAAAATTATACAAGGTGCGGATGTATGATGATTAAGGTAGAATCTCAGCAAATTTCTTGGAATTTCTTCACAAAGATACTGGAACTTTTTACCATTTTCTTCTCCAGTTCATTTTACAAATGAGGAAACTGAGGCAAACAGGGTTAAGTGATTTATCCAGGGTCATTCAACCGCTGGTTCTGCCCCTGCCCCACAAAAAATGTTTCCAAATGTTCATTTCTAAGTTGGTGTCTTCAGGTCAAATACTATTTGTCTGTCCATAAATCAAGTTCCCATCCTCTTTTATCTTTACGTTTTCCCCGAGTGAATGTGACCCCATAAGGGAAGAAACAGTTTGGATCAATAACATAGTAAGCTTTGAAAATGCTTGCTTTGTTAAGCCATGGATTGAGTCATCCCAACTGGTATTTTCTGGAAGGAAAACTTGTCCAGATGTTCCTTCCAGTAAACTTGCGAGATGCAATCTCAGCCACTTACAAGCTGTGTGACCCTGGACAAGTCACTTCAGTCTGCCTCAGTTTTCTCATCTATAAAACGATCTGAGAAGGAAATGGCAAATGACTCCAATATCTTTGCCGAGAAAACCCCAAATGGGGTCATGAAGAGTCAAACATGACAACAACAACACTATGGATAGATTTCAAGGTGGTCTGTGAGCTTCGATGGGATAAAAGGACTTCTTTATTTTCACCAACTTCTAAATGACATTTAGAATTTCCTTCATTTTTGAACCAACCACATCGGGCTTCTCCCGAATGCCAAGAGGGCCCAGGCTCTTGGGTCTTCCTTCTTTCACAGTTCTGATCCCCCCTCACCTGTGCTCATGCTGATATTGAGCCCAGTGAGATACAAAGGGGTAATGTTCAGGGCAGGGATGTCAGAAATGTTTCTTACTGATTTATGTATCTTTGAAATACTTTTGCTCTGTTTAATTCTGCAGAGGCTGACTTACACGCCCTTCAGACTATGGGATTGCTGTTCGCTGATCTCAGAAGTTCATTGGAAGGAACATCTGGACAAGTTTTCATTCCAGACAATACCATTTGGGATGATTCAGTCCATGGCTTAACAAAGCAAGCATTTTCAAAGCATACTGTATTGTTGATTCAAACTGTTTCTTCCAGTATGGGGTCACATCTACTCAAGGAGAATGTAAAGATAAAAAAGGGTGGGAACCTGATTTATGGACAGACAAATGGTATTTGACCTGAAGATACCAGATTAGAAATGAACATTTGGAAACATTTTTGTAGGGCAGGGGGAGAACCAGCTGTTGTGTGACCCTGGGCAAACCACTCAACCCTGTTTGTCTCAGTTTCCTCATCTGTAAAATGAGCTGGAGAAGGAAATAGCAAAAAAAAAAAAAAACCAACCCCAAGAACAAACCTCCAGTATCTTTGTGAAGAATACTCCAAAATGGAGTCATGAAAACTCTGACATGACTGAATAACAAGAAGAAGCAGAGGTCAGCAACGTGAAATGAATTGCCCAAGTCATGCAAATACCAAGTGTCAGAGGCAAGATTTGAACCTAGATCCTCTATCTGACCCTCTCTTATCCCTGTATCAGATTGCCTCCAAATCCCGTACCCTTTATTTTTCTGAACCTCAGTTTCTCCATCCATAAAATGGGCATAATAATAATATTGGTACTGCTTATCTCACAGGGCTATTGTGAGGAAAATGCTCCTGTGAACTTTAAAAAGCCTTAGCAATGTGAGCTGTTAATCTAACAATAGGCAGCTTCCTTCCACCATCATGAAAGACCACATCATAGCTAATCAGACTCTTAATTTAGCTGGCTTCCCATTCCTTTGGCTGCTGCTGATTAGCATAATATTTATGCTGGGGCTGAAGCTCTCTCCCCTGCCATCTGCCTCATCTCATTAACAGAGTCATTCATTCAGAAGTCACAGCTCAGTATCTGCACCACCAAAATGAAGTCCATGGGGACGTCACATCCAACTGTTTCCAGTGAGGAGTGACTTGGAAGAGCCTGATTATAACAGAGAAGGTCTTCATTTGCATAGAAATAAAAGCACTGGAAACCCTTAATAAGGTAAAGATGCAGAAAAAGTCCAGAGCCTTGTGACTCTTAGTTATTTTAGAAAAATCCTTTGGGGTTAGTAGTCATAGTCTGAAAAAAGATCTCTCGTCCTTCAAATATTTTATGAGTTCACAGCCTTCAGTTTGAAAGGATCTGTTCACAAATCCTTTCATCCAGAATCAACACACTTGCCCCAATGTACTTTATGTCTTTAAGCTGCAATCGGATAACATTGGGTATTTTGCTTTTAAAAAATTTAGACCCATCATCTGAGTGGTCAAGATAAAGAGGCTCTGAGACATTTGCTTGAGCTCAGAGGAATGTCAATATCAACCAAGCAGTTATAATAAAAAGCTCTACAATAAAGAAATATTTGGGATTCCTTTGTTAATGAGGGTGAGAGTCCTAGCTTTCTACCAGATCCTGCTCAAGGTTAACTAAGAAGCTGAGCCAAGGTTATTCAGTCTGCTTTGATCTTGCCAACAACAGAAAAAAAAATCCAGACATCTTGCTCAAGCAAAGAAGAAAGGTCTAAAATTCAGGTTTTCCTGCATTCCGGGCATAATTTTAAAGGACTTATAAACAACAGGCTGGTTATTTTGGTCCCCCAAGAAGCATGCACTCAAACTCTGACTGCTAGATTGGGCATTGCCAGTCACAATATTCTATCTATCTCTTTAGTCCCCCTAGGGTAGGGGTGCCTAACTGGGAGTCCCAGTAGCAAGGCCGTGTAGTGGGTAGAGCTCCAGGCCTGAGTTCAGATCTGACCAAAGCCGCTTACTAGCTGTGTACACAGGGCAAATCGTTTAACCCTATTTACCTCAGTTTCCTCACCTGTAAAATGAGCTGAAGGAAAAGGTGCGCCAGTCCAGTATCTTTGCCAAGAAAACCCCAAATGGGGTCACTGAGAGTTTGACACGACTGAAATGATTGGACAACAGTAACCTGGTAAATGGCTTAGCTGAGACTTGAACTCGGGTCCCCCTTTTTGCCTCATTACAAGGTCACAACTATCATAACTTTTCAGTGATCAAATAAAGCAGGTGCAAGTGCTGAATCAGTCCAAGTCTGGCTTCTGGCTGCCCCTGCCCCAAGGGCATAGGCCTAGCTGATGCATTCCTGTGAATGGAGACTGGGAACAAAGAAACTCTGTTTACTTCAACCGTCTCTGGTGTACTGCCCTCGAGGGATCTTCTACTGGCCTTTGATGCCTGCTTTATTTTCTGACTCCTGGCTTCTATCTCAGTCTTTGGCTTTATTAACTCTCAAGCTTTTGCTGGCTGTGACCCCAGACTAATTACTTGTGCAGTCTCCACTGGTTTCTGGCTTTTTTGTTGGTGGTTTTTTCCCCATGTCTATCTCCTTAGCCCTAGGGTATTCTATGGTTTGTGGCCGTTAGCTTCCCTGAAGCCTTCTTTCTTCTGTCTGCTCACGTATTTCCATGGGCTGGGCCCTGCTGATGCATTTCTGTGAAGTATGAGACTCCCATGGCCAGTTGGCTTTACATACCACAACAATATGTTACCTAAATCATAGTTGTGCTCCATGCCTAAGAATTATCTGTTTTAAAAGAGACCGACAAGATGCAGAATTCTAAGGGAGTCACTCAATGGCATTTCTCAGAAAGGGAGTTTGGTTTGGACGAGGGATCCCAAGTCCATTTCTTGCATGGCAATAGGCAAAATTACTTAAACACTAGCCTATTTCCACACGTAAAAGACTTGCTTCTAAGGAGAAGATCTGATCTTCAGATCTCCTTGACTTTCTACTTGCTGCTTCTCATCCAGGAATACTCCAAAGCCCAACAGTGTTCTTTTGAACTGCGTTGGGCCCCTTGCTTGGAACGTATTTGTTTAGCCTCTGGTTTCCTCTCTGACTCATGAGAGAAATTTCTTGTATTTAGTAGCTAATTACTGAATTAGGACCAAGGTAATACACCTTTTCTATTTCCTCATCCAGAAATCAGCCAGTGTGGGAAATCTCAGGCAAAGTTTTTTACCCAGGCTAAGATCTAATCAAATTCTAAGTATTCCTCAGACAGGTCTGGAAAAAAGGTGGATTTTCCCTTTTGTCAGAGAGATGATATGGAAATTGATAAGTCTCTTTTACCAAATTTCGGGTGCTCAGTGTCACACCTTGAGAACCTCATTGAAATAAGCCAATTTCTCATTATAACATTTATTCTTTCTCATTACTTGTTAAGCAGTTGGAGTCAATGGCCACCCTCAGAAACACTCACCTTAAGTGGGCTCCATGAGGGATCTTTGTCATTCCAGAGTGTCACCTTTTTATTAATAAAATGATTATTAATAATTAGTTATCAATAAATTTATTACTCACCAAGAAACTATGTCTCTTGGACTTTTTAAACATTACACTCAGAAGTGAGCAGAACCAAGAAAACTGTACACAGCAACAACATTGTGTGATAACCAACTTTGATAGACTTAGCTCTTTTCAGGAATGCAAGAACCTAAGACCATTCCAAAAGACTCATGATGGAAAATGCTGTCCATATGCAGAGAAAGAATGATGGAGTGTGAATGCAGATCTGAATGCATACCATTTTTCCTTTTTTTTGGTTTTTTTTCTTTCTTATGCTTTTTCCCTTTAGTTCTAATTCTTCTTTACAATATGACAAATGTAGAAATATGTTTAATATGATTACATATGTATGGCCTATATCAGACTGTGTGCCATCTTAGGGAGGGGAAGGAGGGAGAGAAAATTTAAAACTCAAAATCTTATAAAAGTGAATGTTGAAAATTAAAAATATTTAAAAAATTTTAAGATGCTAATTGTTTGACCAATTGACTTTTCAGGGAAGTAAGATTTAAGATAGCTAACAGTGGTTTTTGCTTTTTATAAACAGTAAGTACTCAATAAATGCATGTTGACTTGAAACAAAACAAAAATAAAAAAAATCAGCTCAAGCTCTTTTACAAAAAGTCTTTCCTGATCGACCTCCTTACCTCCTTACCTCTCACTACCCCATCTCCCAACTATATTATGTTCATGAACATATTCTGTGTTTGCCCATATATTTGTGTGCACACTGTCTCCCCTGTTCCCTTCTTACATTCATAAACTTCTTGAGAGCAGGGACAGTTTGCTACATTCCCAACACTTAACACAATGCCTCTTAGCCCAGAGGAACCCCTTAACAATGCTTGTTGCCTGGTTGATTCATGAATGAAAGAGGCTCAGTCTACGCTAGGAATCACAATTTGGTCTGAGAACTGATTTGGTATCAGAGAGGGATGGAAATTCCAAGAAAGGGAAGTGGAATGGGTTGACTCACCCATTCATTCAACAGGCGTTTTTTTTTAAAGTGCTTGCTGCTATGTGCAGTGCAATAGAGATACAAAGACATAAAACAATTAGTCTCTGCCTTCGAAGAGCTTGCATTCATTCTGTATGTATACATACTGGTACATTTTATATGTGTAAGACATAAAATAATTTGGAGGGGAGAAGCCACTAATAACTGGGGAGAGAAAGATAGGTTTCGTATAGGGTACCTTTGAGTAGAGTCTTAGAGGAAGCCAGGGCTTTTAAGAGGAGGAGGTGACTAAGGATTGATAGGTTGGAAATGTAGCTAAGGATTTTCATTTTGCCTTGCTCCTGTTTCTATAGAAAGCCATCATGGTGTAGTGGGAACAACATTGAATTTGAGGTCAGAAGAACTAAGTTTGAATCTAGCTTCACTGATTACTAGCTGGATGTGAACCTTTCTCATCTTCAGCATTTTTATTTGTAAAAAGGGAATTGACAGAGAGACTTCAGGCCAAATACCACTGACTCTTGAGTCTCAGAAAAGAAGGTCCTTGTCAACTGACTTCATTGAGGAATTCCAGAACACAAAAGTACTAAAACCTTCACTGAGCGTAATTGCTCCCACATTGTTCGACCAGGGGTGATTAAATCGACATTCAAGGCTAGAAGATAAAGAGTTCAATTAGCATCAGAAGTTGCCAGGTGGATTACTAAGATTTGAACCAAGGGAGACAGACACATACACAGATTTTTTTACTTAATCTTAGGGAGACACTACTTGACAAAGAGGAAAGGTCAATTAGCTTATCAGGTTAGGCTGCCCAGCCTTTCCATATTTAGGAGGTTGAGTAATGGGGAAAGGGATGCTAGGCAATTTTGGAAGAATGTATTCACTATAGAGTCTTAGGAACTGTCCAAGACCAGGTGTGTTCCTGTGAGATAGTATTCTCTGTAGTTAGTCTTATTAGAATGTTGTGTGTGGGTAGTAAATTTTCAAGCTGGTTAGAAGCTTCCTTTCAAGACATTATCAATTCGAGGTCATCTTGCCCTATCCAGTCTGTGGGTCTCTATTTCATACAATCCTGTACCCATTTCTTTGACCCCTAAGACTACTTTTTTTTCAGGGGAGAATATGTTTCTCCCAAACTCACAGTAAATAATTTCTCCCCACCCACTTCTTCCACAACTTACACCACCTAATTTGTAGCTAATACTTGGGGAAGAGAGATCTTTGTGAAGCCCCTTCTTTGAGAGCTCATTACAGGCTTGTAGTTCAGTCTAAGGCAGCTGGTCTTATGTTCCCTTTTGACTTTCCCTCAAAATGCAACAAAAATCAGCTTATCTTTGTCTGGAGACAAAACTTTTTATAAAAGTACAGACAGAAAATAAACAAGGAATAGAGATCAGGAAACTCCCAAACACAGTGATGCCAGTTGGCCAGGCATTGATTGAGACAAGGGAGAGAGAGTGGAGAGGGGATAATTCCACTATGTCCCACAGTTTGGCAAGCAAGTGTATCTGGGAAAGAACAAATTTGTGCTGATAGATCACTCCTTAAATGAATCAGGAAGACAGGCAAGGCTCCAACTGCTCATGATTATATTGTTTTGGGGAGCAGCACTCTTTCTTGCCATTTGCTTATTGATGGTCTCTATTCAGAAAGCAAAAGTCCCTGAGCTTCCTCTGTACACCCTCCCTCTAACTTCCAGATCCTCCTTGAGCAGGGAAAATCTACACTTCCTATCAGCCCCTTTGCCAATGAGGGGGTACGTTTGCAAATCCATTTTACAGACATGTGAGTCAATACCTCGAGTAATTGTGTGAGACAGTTGTGATGTAGTGGAAAGATCTTGGGATTTGGAGTGAGAGGACCTGGGTCCAAATCCTGCCTGTGACACTAATTTTGTGACCTTAGGCAAGTTCCTTAATTCCTTTGTGCTTCAGTCTTCTTACTGGTAAAATGGGGACTACATTTTTATGACTTCACAGGGTTCTGAGAAAACCACTTTTTGTAGACTTCCAAGTGCTATGTTATTGAGAGCTGTCACTATAATCAATAATAGTACTGTGAGTTAAAAAAAAAAGCTAAATTCAAAGCCAAGAATATTTTCTCAACATAATCTGAAATGAGTAAATGTCAAATATCCAAGTGACTAAATATATATCATTGCCTCACACACAAAAAACTCATTAAAACTCAAACCACTTACGATTCCTATGAATATGCCATTCAAGCACATGTCAACACTGAATTTAATGTTAGATTAAAATAAAACATGATCTCTTTTCAGTGCCAAGACAGGGCATTGGGAATCATGTGACAAGCTTATGAAAAGGATGAGGGGAAGAGAGACATCTTTTCCTAACTCCCTTATGTATTGGGCCCAGGAGCAGAAGCGAGGGAGATTTCCATGGGTAACCATTAGAATGTCCTTTGGAAATGTTACTCTATTAAAACATTGTCCTGTGGTAGGAACAGAGACTTTTCTCTTGGACTTAAAGTATTCTGGGACCTCCAGTGTTTCTAGCGGGACAAAGGAGAGGAAATAAAACCCTAGATGGAGAAGCGTATGATGCTGAATCCAACATTTTACAAGGCATTCAAATGCTGCAAAGCTCAAAGGTACCATCTTCACCTGACATAGTCAAATAGCCTCATCTTTACCCTCTTGAAACCTCCAACCTGAGAACAAATGGATTTGCATCAGAGTCACACCCAGTGGAGACAACTGCAGAAACCAGGAGAGCAGGTTCTTATCCTGTTATTAAAAAACAAAACAAAACAAAACATTTTTTTTATAGCTGGATAACTTTATTTCAATATAATTAATTTTATTCTAATCATATATTTTTGTTTTATTCATTTAAAAACGTGATTCTCAGAAGGGTGCCATAGATTGCACTAGGCTGGCAAAGCACACTCGTGTCTGCGTGAGCATGTGTTTGTGCACTCGCGCGCACACACACACACACACACACACACAGAACTCCTACAGTTTGAACAAAATAAGAGGAGAAAAGGCATACATCTGGAAGAGTAGAGCATTCCAGAAGTCCACCTGGTCCCCAAATCATCTCCTGTCTAGGGAAATGCCTTCTATTTTTAGATTCTTCATGGTCAACATATTCCAAATCATGAATCAATTCCCTCTAATTTTGTTTCCTGAGAGAAATGGAATAGGTGGGTATGATCTCATAAATGGCATAATAGCTGTTTTGAAGATGTGTGCTACCTAGCAAGAGAAATTTAGAAACTGGAGGTGACCTATACTGCGGTTCTGCCAACCACATTATAGGTTACTGAGAGAGATGAGGGTGGAGAGGGGCTGGGTGGGAATTGTGACTGTTTTCCTGGCACTGATGCCCTTATTAGTGGTGTAATGATCTGGAATTGACATGTTCCTGTCTTGTACTAAGTGTTTCTATTTGGGGAATGCTGGATAATGAGCAAGTTGAGATCTAACAATTAAGCTACTTTGTCTGCCGGGAAATAGTTAAGAGATATTGTTAGCACTTCCTCTTGCTACTTTCAGGGATATGAGGACTGACACAATTTAAAAACCCCTAAGTTCTTAGCCCATGCTTTCTTCTTCCTTTCCTTTTTTAAAAAAAATATGAATTTAACAATTATCAGCAAACATTTTATTAAATAATGATGTGGATTATATAAGAAACTCTGACTTGTTATGTATTTTAAAGCATATACTAAATTTAACAAGGTAATAACAAAATTGCTTTATTTGTGTCCACTTCCATATTTCTTTTTGTTGTCTTTGAAAATTAAAAAAAAGTTATTTCCATAGAGCAATGGTTCTTAACCTAAAGTCTATAGACCATGCAAAGTGTATGTGGATGAAAAAAATACATCTTTATTTTTACTAAATCTCTCATTGAAATTTAGCAATTTAGAAATTTAATTATGAATGGAGGCAATAAACATTATTCTGAGAAAGGGTCCACAGGCTTCACCAGTCTGCCAGAACCAGAAAAGTTGAATAACCCCTGCCAAGACCAACTTGGAGCTATCATAGGTAGCCAGCTACCACCTCAGGCTGAACGGAAGAGGCTGAATAAGCGATGAGCCCTGTGTCACTACTCACTTGGGATCTGACCGCCCATCCTCCTCCTACCTCCCACCTTGCCTCCCATCTCCTACCAGAATTGAGCTTCATTGCAGAATTTCTTGCAGAGTTCTGACTGGTCAGACATTAGGAAGAGAAAGCCAGCCAGTACAGTAAAGAGAGGATTTATACATTGGTTAAAATGATTGTGATTGATTATACTTAAAGTAACCCAGCCAAATATACAAATGATTCAGTGGTGTACTTACTGTCAACCTCAGAGTTTGTTCTAAGAAAGACAAACATATATATACATTTGTATTCCCTTCACCTATCCTCATGCTAAGAAAAGTTTCATAAGTTACCATTATCATTTTTCCATATTGGCATGTAAATAATTCAAATTTGACAAGTTCCTTATGACTTCTTTCCCATGT
>JAQQSW010017664.1:0-11412 GCA_028646575.1 Pseudocheirus occidentalis | reverse complement strand
ACACATGTAATCAGATACATCTACAGAATTGTAGAGTGAGAGGAGTTTTTCTTAGCTGTGAAAAAAGCAATAAGCTAGTAATGAATAGGAAATGCTTTTTTTCTAGGATGACTGCTTGCAGGAAGAAAATGTGGTGACAGAAGACATGAAAAGTAAATTTGAATTAGTGTCCTTCAGGGAACTACCATAGAAATATGATTTCTAAGATAATCAAGAATGTAAATAGATTTTCTATGGATTTCTCTCCTGATTGCTAACATATATTCACCCGATTTTAAAAAAAAAGCCATGAATACATTTAAACAGAGACTAAATGTAGGCATATAATATCAAAGAAAGGGAAATAAAATATTTCTATTTCAATTATAGCATAATAAATTAATAGCCAAATGAAGCTTATCCTGTACTTCCTTATCTTAGGGAAATATTGTACCATAGTGGGTCCCTAATCAGAATATAATCTAGCAGATCAATAATAAGTATAGCTCTTCATTATAAATCACCAAAAATGAATTTAAGGACCTTCTGTGTGCAATGCATTGTGCTAAGTGCTGGAGGAGATGTCAATATTGCCCTTAAGAAGTTTACATTCTGGCAGATCACTTATGGATAATGATGAAACTGTTCCAGATAAGATGTCAAGAAGATAAAAGCCTATAATGTAATTTTAAAGATAATGCTTCTTAAAACATGTAAGTATAATACTTTTTAAATGCACAGTTAGTATCAAAAACTTGCCCCAAGCTCAAACTTTTTGATAATAATAAAATAATCTCTGCCCTTAAAATTTTGTTATGGCAATAATAGACATCGGCTATTAGTAAGTAATATATATTAAGCCTTCAGCCTTCCCCATAAAAACAGTCTTGTTCTACAGGACATTTATGAAACAGGTATAGAATGTTTCTTAAGAGAAAATGACATTTGCTTTTAAATGATAATTAAATCTATGAAGGGTGTTTTCATTGGGTTGCTGGCCAAGGTATATATCTCTTGAGACACTGCTGGCTTCTTAAAACCTTTGGTCCAGCTGTTAGTCCTATCCCAAGGGTTGTAGAAAAGAGAGGAAGCTCAAATTAGAATAAGCTGGAAGGTTCACACAAGCCAATTTTGTTGTTGTTGTTGTGGAAGGAGGTAGGTATTTGATGTATATGATTCGTTTAATTCAAAACTACTAAGTTTAGGTTTTAAGTAATTTGGAAGGAAGGAGGAAAGAGCCTTAAACATATGGAAAATAATAGCTGTGTATCTGTATGTGTGCTTTTTTATTATGGAAATTTAGAGTGGTGGGGTTTGGGCATTTGGGGGGGGGGACGTTCTTGGGAGAGTTGTTTGTTTTGCTGCTTTCCTATCTAAATGTGACACTCACAAGGCTTTTGGTAGGACATAAAACATTAGAATACAGCCCATACCTATTAGGCAAATGGTAGGCTGAAATTTATCTTCCATACTAGTCCTTTAGCATTGATAATTTCATCTTCATGGAAACCATTTAATAAGCATCTATGTCCTTGCTGTCATAATAGGTATTTTTCCAAATGGTTTCTCTATTACTGTACCTGCAAGAGTTGTTAAAGGTACTAAAGGTTTGTGACTTCTTCCTTTGCCAACAGGAATCTACAAGCAGAATATGATCGACTGAAGCAGCAGCACGAACACAAAGGCCTGTCTCCGCTGCCATCCCCTCCTGAGATGATGCCCATCTCTCCCCAGAGTCCCCGGGATGCTGAGCTTATTGCAGAAGCCAAGCTTCTGCGCCAGCACAAAGGCCGCCTGGAAGCCAGGATGCAGATCCTGGAGGATCATAATAAGCAGCTGGAGTCACAGCTGCACAGACTGAGACAGCTACTGGAACAAGTGAGACCCAAATCTAATACTTAAGATTTTTACAGAATCTTTATTCCCTTCTGCCAAGCAAAACTAAAAATTTGCTACATAGACTTGTTTATAAGCTAAGCCAATGAAGGAATACTTTTTTGAGCACCTATGTGCCTAGCACTGTGGACTTTCCAAGAAGTAGGGCCATTTGGGCCTATGGGCCCAATGGGCCATTTCCATAGGGAGCTTAGAATCATAATTAAAGTACAAGGTGTGTACATGCATGAAATAATTTATGAACCAGGTGGTATGTTATAAAGTCTGGTAAAGAAAATGGGTACAAAAGGGAGTTGGGCAGGTAGAGCTCATTATTATGTGGATTTGCCGAGAAACGTTTTGAGGAGGGAGTATGGGACTTGAGACAATCCATTAGAGTTGAGAAGGGTGGAAGGTGGGAATGAGCATGGTATCAGAGTTTAGAGATCATCCTGAATGGAGCAGAGGTTTATGTTCAGTAGTAGTGACCATTAACATTTTTTAACTCTTCACACTGTAAACTCAGTGAGTTCATTTACAAGAGTCTAATTCTCCTATAAAGTTTATCTCCATCTGACATGAAACTCTCAATAAGATCAAAGGTTTTGTGAGTGAGAATATAAACGTATTAGCTCGAAAACTTTTCCTGCATTTCTTAGACCACTTCAATATCATATTCTAGTTTGAAATGTGCCAGACATAAAGGTTTTATATCTTAAGTGGCAGCTTCACTTCTGGTTCACTGTAGTGTTTATTCCTAAATTTTATTTCTATGTGTGTGATCTCTTGTCTTTTCTGTCATTTTAATTTAAAAAAAATTATTCTCAGAGAACACTCTGTGTCTACATGTACTCTACATACATCTAGGCACATGTAATCGCTGGTCTTTAGGTACTTCAGACCCAAAATAGCCTTGCAGATAAAGCCTACATAGCTTATCCGTTGACAAAACAAGCAATCATCTTTGCTGACACGTTTTCCTTTTTGCTGCGAACACTTCCCTGTCCCATCTTGGGTCATTAAGGCTTCTGGGGTATCTCAATTTACATAACATGCTCCTTTTTAGCTTTATGCTTAATTACTTTTGTGTAGTTCGTGTATAATTTCCCTGCATTTTGCTAATAGAAAAATTCCTATAACAGAAGAAAAGGCATGGAGTCTTTTCCACCTGAGATAAATTAAATCTTGAGGTTGATTTTCATAGTTACTTTTTTAAAAATATAGTTCCTTTTCAAGTTTCTCGAGTTTCTCCCCAGCAAAGTAGAAAATCTTGTGCATATATGTATGTCTGTTGCTGTGAAGTAAGTTTCTTTCCCTTCTAATGCTTCAGCCCCAGGCAGAGGCCAAGGTGAATGGCACCACAGTATCCTCTCCTTCCACCTCTTTACAGAGGTCAGATAGCAGTCAACCAATGCTGCTCCGAGTGGTTGGCAGTCAAACTTCAGAAACCATGGGTAAGTACTAGCGTTTGTCTTGGGGGTGTGTATGTGGGTTATAATATCTGTTGAAATTCATCTTCATTAGAAATAGTAACATTGTGAGCTTTCTAATTTTAATGATCTAACCAGGGACTTTTCCTACAAAGCAGTTTGACTTGGAAAGAACATAAAATCTTATGGACAAAAAGGACCTTGTCTAATTTAACACCTTCCCTCCCCAATTTGACATAATGGAGAATCTGAGGTTCAGAATGATTAGATGACTGACAGCTCATTGGTAATGTAGACGGTACAAGAACTTGACTCCCTTGGCTTGCATGCAGGCTTGGCCTATTTTCCTCTTTATCACACTACTCACTTATTTAGGAAATGAAATCTCATTGGTTTAGAAGAGATCGAGGCTATTTCTGACCCTCTTCTTTGCATCTAATCTGTTTATGACTTCAGGCAAGCCTTCGTATCCGACACCAGTTTTTTTTTTTCATAAGTGACAACACAAACCTACATTGTTGTTTTGCTGACCCTGTAGTTTTATTGACTAGGGCACTACCAGTGAGGAAATTCCTTTCACCCTCTACCAGATGAGTATCTGCCATGAAACATCATCTTAGTTATTTGGGGAACTTTAGAGATTAAATGATTTGCTAGTCCTCACCACTTAGCTTTCTCTAGTACATACTTAACTGTGTGACTGACTTCTTAGGGTTCTGAGCAGCTCTCTAAGCCCATCAAGTTAGAGACATAAGGATACATCCATGAAGAGGAATTTTCCACACTAACTCAGAGGTCAGGACCCCAAAAGAATATTAACCACAGCTATGGTACATGCCCAAAATGTCAAACACTTATGAAAAGTCTATGCCTTCAACATACTGATGGGATATATATCTGTCTTATTCTGCAAATAAAAAATTTTATATTTGAAATAAAGTTTTTATTGCATAGCATATTTTACAAGTGGTATTCAGGGTTCTTGGTGCTCAGAAATATGAATTATTTAAACCTGATAGCAGTAAGGGGAAAGAATGTACTGGTTGGAGCCTACAGATTAGAAGGCTAAGGTACCTGTTTTTTCTGGAATTTCCCCTTGGACAGCCAACAGGTGAGTGGCAGAGTTTAAAATGAAGACAAAAGCAAAGTGAAGCAGAAATTTAGAGTCTCATAGGTTACAAAGTAATTTCATCATCCGTCATCATCATAACTGAAATTTGTAGAGCTCTTTAAGGTCTACAAATCACTGAAAGAAATTACATTTTTCCAGAGAATAAATTAATTCTGTGTGAAGACTTACTTTGAGGCTCATGACAACCATGAGGCAAATCACACAGGCATTGTTATCCCCACTTTTTATGCATGAAGAGGGAGGTAAGACTCAAAAAAGGTTTAAGCAACCCGCCCAGAGTAAGAACTTAAGAGGTGAGGTTCAACTATGCTGTTGTGCCACATTTGCAGCAATATAAAAATTGAACTTTACAACTCCATAAAGATAAGAAAAGTATTATTTTGTATAACCAAAAGAAAAACTAGAGGCAAAGTGAAATGCCGGCATAAATGATGGAGTTGGGATCAGAGAGCTGAGCTTCTGACTCCAGCTCTAATGGTCACCGTGATGGCTGTAGCATCTGTTACATGTAGTCCCTTAGGAGAACAGAGGTCATGATTACTTAGTTTGGCTTCTTTACTTTTGTTGTTCAGTTATGTCAGACTCTTTATGACCTTTTTGGGGATTTTCTTGGCAAAGATACTGGAGAGGTCTGTCATTTCTTTATCCAGCTTATTTTAGAGATGAGGAACTGAGGCAAACAGGGTTAAATGGCTTGTCCAGGGTCACACAGGTAGTAAGTGTCTGAGCTCAGATTTCAACTTGGGTCTTCTTGACTCTAGGACAGGTGTTCTATCCACTGCACCATCTAGCTGCCAATTTCCATGCTACCTGAAGTATAAAAAGCCCAGCCTAAGAAAAATTGGTGTTGAAGACGTCTCTGTAGGAATGTCTCTCTGATCTGGCATTGTTGATTCTTGTAGTGAATGCAAAGGTGAAAGAGGGTAGTTGTTTAATTTACTATCCTTTATAATCTTAGGAATTGTGTGCTTTGTTATCTTTCTTATAGGTAAAGCATTTTTTTTACCCCATTTTATGGTCCATAGGTGTTTTGTTTTATTCAAACTCCAAATCTGAATCACTAGCATAGTCTGAGTTAGGCCTGTCATCACATAATGTCCCACTACGCTAATGATGCCACCTCAACCTAACATTCAGATGATATGTATTTGTAAGTTTACTTGAAGGAAAACCTGGACGTTAGTCGTTTTTTCAAATATAAACCAACTATCCCAAGGAACTTTGTACCATATACAAGGAAGGACTCAAATAAGTAAACAAATGAAATTGTGTCACTTGCTCAAGGGAATGATTTTTGCAATGCTGGGATTTACTGTTTTGTAGCTTTAACATAGGCCAGAATTCCTAAATATATTTTCCAAGTGTAAGAAAGTGATATCTATAATGCTATGTAATCTAATGAAATATCTACTATTATTCAAGTATTGCCTGGACTTCAGCAGTGCATGTAAATGTGAGTATAGACCACATGCTCAAGAAGCTTTCAAATTTAAAACCATTTGAAGACCATGTTCAGTAGGGCATCATGACAGTTGTTATCAGTTTCAGGTCCTTTCCCTGATACTTGAGGAATGGCCACCTGGTATTTAGCAGCATGAGCAGGCACTGTAATAGATTGAAGAATGCATATGGTGTATCTATTTGTGAAATGCTTCCCAAAAAATTCTGTTAAAAAATGTAATTGAAGCTAAAGAATGAGAAGTCGATGATAAGGTAATAGCATACCAAGGAGAAAATTGGTTATGAACATATGTGATTTAAATCAGTGATCCAAAGGACTAGAGATTGTGGGCTTAATCACTCCATGACAGATTTAATTATTTGCTTATACACTGCTTTTTTTTCCCCTAGAAAATAATTTCCTTAAGTTCAGGCAAAAACACAATCATGGCACTAGCACTGAACCTTTTTTTTTTCTTGTAGAACTATAGAACTCAACAAAACTACTTTTTTATCTAAATTATATGTATTCAGTGATTACTTGGGGAGAAGGTGAATAAGGCCAAGCATAGTACTTTCCCTTCAGCATGGCCTGAAGCCATTTCATCTTTGAGGATACTTACCTAAAAAGATTTTCCCTATTGACAACCTGTCCCATTTTCTTTTTTCTCTCATTTCAAACATTATTTATCATACTCTATCAAATTACTAGTTAACATTCAAACTTGCATTTCATAATTTAGAAACATTAATCTTTTAACTGTTTTACTGTGAAAGCCTTTATTAAGACAAGTTGATGAGAGGGATATTTTTAAGTAGAATCATTTAGAGATTTTAATAGGATTTCCATTTAATAGAGGAATTGTCCTAGCATGGCTAGAAAGCTGGCTACGGAACCAAGTAGACCTGAAGTCAAGACCTACCCCAGACATACCCCTGATTGTATGATCCTAAGCAGCTTTCTAGGAAAAATATGGTCTGCATTCCTCATTCAAGAGAAATCATCAAGAAAGTAATGCCTATTCCTATCCAATTTAATAGGGCTTCAAATCTCATGTCTGTCCTTACATTTAATAGGGCTTCGAATACTGTAGTTGCAACCCATTGTTTAAACCTGGTATTACATCATTGGAATAGGGAGAAAGACTTAGAACAAAGACAACACTAGGAGATAAGAAAATTGTTGGGGTGATAAGTCAATAAGATCTTATTTCATTGCTCTTGTATGGGAGCTGTATTAGGATGCATGTGGTAATAATTAGACTTAAATAAATAATAATTACAGACTTGTAGCATTAAAGATTTCTCTTGATTTTATGGTAACCAAATACCTGCCATTACCCTTATGGCATATCACTTCCTCCATTCTTTTCACCTAATCTCTAAAATGTCTGGTCACGTGATCATGGATTTAGAGTAGGCTAGCTTGTTGATGACCTTATCTAGTCATCTAGGTAACCTTAAAGGTTGGAGAACCATTTCATGTTGTGATCCTACATCACGCAGTTCCCTGGATACTGTCATCTGGCCCATTTATGGAACCTTAGGACCCTTGGACTCTGCCTTCCACTTTGCGGTTGAATTTTCTTTTCTTTGTTATCTCCCCCAATTAGAACTTGAGCCCCTTAAGAGTGAGGAATGTCTCAATTCACTATTCGTATCCCCAGCACTTAGAAAGCACTTAATAAATGCCTTTTCCTGTTTAGTTAAAAAGCGATTCGTGATAGGGTGGGTTAGAGGGAGTGGGAAGTGGGCAAGGAGTATATGTATATTGTTAATCTGTGAATTCCCAGGAATGTTTAGGAATTTTTTTTTAAATCCTAAAGCTTATGATTGGAAACTTTTCATTTTTAAAGCATTTTTAGTCTATTGAATATGAATGTATTGTCCAGAATAACATTTTTATCTCTATCAGGAAAAAAACCTGAAGTTTTAACCATATAGAAAAAGACTTTTAGAGAATTTACCTTTGTGAAATGAATAGAACTTAATTTTTGTAACTCCCTGGTCCCTGATTTGCAACTGTAAAATGTGTGTCTTATGAAAATGGTCAGTCCAGGCTATACCTGTAAAGTCTAATATGGTGGTTTAGGAACAAGACTGGAACAAAGTCATTTAAGAAAAAGAAGTTTACTTAGCCACAGCATAGGAAGGATGTTCAGTAAGGAGTCAGTGGTGATCCATTTGCATATAGCTTCCCAGGGTCCATATTAGCTATAAGTCTGTGCTAGGAGAGAAGGATGTGTCAAGCATGAAGAAGTCACTGCCTCTATGAGGTGTCTTTTGTCTTTAGGTCATCAGGAAACTAAATCAGTGATTCTCTAGACCAATTAAGTCTTGAGGATGGTTTCAATCACGTTTAATATCTAGATAGTCTCCCTGTGACAGTGATTAGAATGAAAATTTGCATTTGGGAACTTATGCAGATTTAGGGTCGTAACTTAAAATTCACCAAGTCCATCCCTTTGATTTTACAGATGAAGGAACTGAGGACCAGAGAGGTCAAGTGATGTGACACAGATAATAAGTGGCAGAGCCAGGATTAGATCCAAGTTCCCTGACCACAAATGCAGTGATTTTTCTGATATGCTAAAATACATAAATGGACATTATAGTACAAGGAAGATAGAATTTTAATTTTTACTTTATATGTCCTGGTAAGATTTTTGCAATATATCCAGTGATACAAATATATCAAATCAGACTGTTTTTGCTGTATTTTTTAATCTAGGGAAAAACAATAATTGCTGACATTTATATAATAGTGCTTTGAAGTTTGAAAAGTGCTTTCCGTCCATCATCTCATTTGAAGTTTACAATCCCCATGTAAAATATTGCTCTATCAGTTTTACAAGTGAAACTGACACTGAGAGACCCTGGTCACACAGGGTGTGTCAGAGACAGTATTTGAACCAAAGTCTTACTGACTACAAATACTGCTCTACTACTTCTTGTTGCTTGACAGGATGGAAAGGAGAAGGGAGATTTAAACACTTACTGACTTTTTGCACTGTGGCTTATAATTGGCCATTAGCATAAGGTCGCCATTACCAAAGTGACTATTACTGCCTAAGACAGCAAACAGTCCATGGCTATGATAGCCTTTCTGTTGAGAAAGGAAGTTCTGAAACATCAACTTTACCCTTCAAAATCCCCCAATTTCCTGCTGTCTTATTCACTATCTTCTGACATTCCCCGTTATTCACCACCATCTTCTGGCCTCTGACTTAGAATCAGTGAGTAAAGGGAAGCAGGATTGCATCATCTTTCCAAAATCAGTATGTAGATTCCAAGACATATATCACTTCAGGTACACAGGAAGAAAATAGAACATAAATCACTAACATTATGTTTAGTCAGGATGAGAGGACTGTTTTAACTATTTTATCATTTTGAAATTTGTAAGATGCCAAATTTGTGAAATTATTCTTCCGTGACCTCTCAGTCTTAGTGTTGTCGAAATAAATATCAATTTTCTACCAATTACAAAATACATAAAATTTAATACCAAACAGAAGGAAATTTTTGATAAATTGATTAATTCTCTCACTTATTCATTCAGATTTCTGTGGCAAAATGGGACCTAGACAGTTGTCAAATTTGAGTTGAAAGAGAAAATTGAAATAGAGGACAACAAAATTGTTATATGAAATATTATATATTATATTCTTAATGTATGCTTTAAAAGATACTTGAATCTCGTAGGATCCCCAGTGTATCTTAACTTTTCTGTCATAGTTCTTAATGTGTTATTTCATTCATAAATGGGAGTTGCTTTGATTTCTAGTTTGGGTTCTTTTGTGTGTGGCATTTTTAGCAAAGCTAGTGCTAGAATATTGGACATTTTCACATATGAGGTTGGCAAAGATACTGAACTTAGCAGCCAGTAACAAAAGTTAACTCTGTATTACCTCATTGTCCTTTGGGACTTTTTCTCCCCCTTAAAAAAGGAAGACTTTCTATTTAATTGTTGAACTTGAGCATTTGAGAAAACTCAAAAAAGTCTGTAAAGGTGAAATTATTTGACTTCACTGATAGTCTTCATAATCCATTCATGGTAATTATTCAGGGGATCATTTCACTTTGTTGAACTGCATCTGAATCCATCTTGCATAGAAGCCAGCATTCCTGGAGCTTTAACTTGATGTAATTAAACTGTCAGAAACATTAATATTGATGCTGATGAGTGTCTCCTTTGGTTCTGATTTACTCTGCAAAGCACATTATCACTAACAGGGACTTACCTCCATTAAAGGAAGCCACATGTTGCCCATTACAGCAAAAATTTGCATCAGTAATGGAACAGAGAAAACTGATAACCAGCAGAGCTTGCAGGTGCTCCAATCACTTTAGTGCAGTATTTTCTCTCTTTTATTTATTTCTTGCCAGATAAGGTTAATTTAGTTTAAATCTAACACCTATTTTACATTCACTTTCCCCCTCCAAATAACCATCAACGTTTGTCCTTTAAAAAAGAATACTCGGGTAACTTCTAAATGAGAAATGTTGGTATGAAAGCACAAATCATAACCTGAAGTTTCCCATGTGGAGTGTACATTCTTTAATCTCTTGGTGCTTTTTGACACTAGCAATTAATTTCAAGACAAATTACAAGAGTGAAAAGTTGCATGTCTTGGTAGTTGCAATTGATAGTTTTGCTTTTCCTGAACTTTTATTAAATGAAGAAGCACTATGGTAGAGAACTCTTTGTTGGGAAGTGATTGTATTTATACAAAAAAAGGAAATAAATTTGATATTTCACAGGCTTTCAGCTGAAATGTGTTAACCAGTTACTCACAAAAGGCACTGATATCCATAGTACTTTAAGATTTATAAAATGTTTTCTTTGCAGTACTTCCTGAGACATAGGTAGATTGAAAATTATTCCCATTTCTAGATGAGGAAAGAGCCTCAGAGAAGTTAAATGATTTGCCCAGGGTTACACACCTAAGAAGAGTCCGTTCAAGAATGGGAAACAACATCTTTTGACGGCATTTATTTTCTTTCTACTATCTGCATATGAAACCCTTCATTCTAGTAATAATTCCTTATGCTGAATTAAAATATCTTCATGAGTTCTTCTGACTCTGTGCATCATAGAAAGGCCAATACCCAGCAATAAATATGGGTATGATAATGTTGACCAGAAATATCTGAGAGGGCTGTGTACCCAAACAAACATATATGATGTACATCTTGCCTTGTATGACTTACATGAGAGGCTCAGAATGTCTGAAAGAGTATCTTTGGCCTTTGAATGGCAAAAAAAAATAAGACCTCCATTTAAATGGAAGTTTAATTACATCACTTGGAGTTTTCAGTGTTTTTTTTTCCTGTCCAAAAATGATACTGTCTGAGAATAATGAGTTTTAAGGGACCTAGAGTTAGGACAATTTTCATTAAACTTACATCTCAAATTTCATTATCTTTTGAAAAACTCTGACCTTTCCAATATTCCAATCCAATATACTTCATCGTACTGAGTACCCTTTTTTTATCCTGAAGACAGCACCTAATACACACACACACACACACACACACACACACACACACACA
>JAQQSW010017663.1:0-11412 GCA_028646575.1 Pseudocheirus occidentalis | reverse complement strand
TGCCCAGAACATATTGGATCCTGAATAAATGTTTATTGAATTATTTATTTCCGTTTGGTTTGAAGGGACTCAATAATACATAGACAAGTGCATGGTAAATATTTATAAAGTAAATGGAAAGTAATACTGGAGAGGAGAAGAACAAGGAACAAAGACACAAACAAATGTGATCATGAGGAAAGTCCTAAAATAGTAGAAGAACAACATAATTGAACTTGCAAAAGAACTAGAGATTCTAAAAGGATTCAGAAGTAAGATAAGACATTTAAGAAATTGGAGATACTGTGTAAAGATACAGTATCTAAAGATCTGCATCATCTATGGGGGATAGTGAGAAGGCTGATTTGGGTAGGAACTAAAGAACATGATTAGACGTTTTTTGAAATAAGTTTGAAAAGGTGAGCCAATAACAAAATTTGAGGGGGTTTAGTTGCCAAGCAAGGAGTTTTCATTTTATTACGTTAATACTTCTTGAGCAGTGGAGTGACACTATGACTTAGAGATATCAGTTAGGCAAATATGTTAGAAGATGGATTGGATAGGAGAGAGACAAGGGGTGGGAAGACAAATTGGGGGGCTATTATTAGAGTCCAGGTAAAAGGTGAGGAAAGCCTAAGCTGGTGATCTGGATGCATGAAAAAAGATGCAAATGTGATATATGTAAAAGTCAATGTAAGAAGTCTTGATAAAGGAGTGAAATAGAATGATTTAAAGATTTAAAGATATGGATGCTTTAGCTCTATGAATTCTTTCTATCACCCACTTCATCATCCAACTCTACTGGCTTACTATAACTTGTCAAAAGTAGACAAGGACAATTGGCTACATATTTTGGAAGTTAAGATAACTTGGTGAATTCTCTCGATTTCTATTTTGCTTTTTGGTTCTAGAATTTAAGAACAATTTTTCTTGAGAATTTCTTGAAGGATGATATCTAGGTTCTTTTTTGCTCATGGCTTTCAGGTTGTCCAATAATTTTTAAATGATCTCTCTTGGATATATTTTCCAGGTCAGTGGTTTTTCCAATGAGGTACTTCACATTGCCTTCAATTTTTTTATCTGTTTAATAGTATTTTGATTTTTCATAAAGTTATTAGCTTCCATTTGTTCCAATCTAATTCTGAAGCAATTATTCTCTTCAGTGACCTTTTGAAAGTCCTTTTCCATCTGGCAATTTTGGCTTTTTAAGGCGTTCTTCTCCTCATTGGCTTTTTGGGCCTCTTTTGCCATTTGACTTAATCTGTTTTTAATATGTTATTTTCTTCAGTCAGGTTGTTGACTCTCTTTTTGTAATTTTCTTGCATCATTCTCATTTCTCTTCCCAATTTTTCCTTCTACTTCTCTTACTTGATTTTCAAAATACTTCTTCAGCTACTCCATTGCCTGTAATCAGTTAGTATTTTTCTTGGATGCTTTTGATGCAGGATTTCTGCATCCCATTCCATGTTTTGATTCTTTTAGTCCCCCCAAAAAGGAATCTAAGGTTTGATTGATCTACTTGTTTTGTTTCCTCTTCTTGTTCATGTTGCTAGTCAATTACTTGGTGATCCAAATCCAGGCAGGTTAAGGCAAGAGTGATCAACCTCTGCATGGCCGCTTGGTCCCCCTATGATCTGCAGGACTGGAGCTCTGAAGCAGCCATTTGTGGGTTGATAATTCTGGAAACTGCCATTGATGCTGATAATCCACTCTCCAGAAGTCCCCTCCAGCTAAAACCAGTGTCTCATGCAGACCTGGGTACATCTCCAGCATGCTGTGATGGACCCTTCCTGTCTGCCAGCTGGGCTGCCTTCATTGGGAGATTTGTTTCTCTCTGTCACTTTGTGGGTTCTGTAGCTCCTAAACCTGTCCAGTCATATTTTACAGGCATTTGTGGAAGTTATAGCAGGAGCTTATGGAGCTTTCCTGCCTCCACCCCAGGTAGGTGATTTTTAAACATGTGGGCTATGGTTTAAAAGCCCCAGGAGAAGAAGTTGTCACTGCCACAGTTCCTGTGCTTTCTTTTACCCAACTCCTACCAATCCTCTGTCCAGCCATGACAGTTCTGAGAAGCTGGGGCTTACTCTCACTCAGCTACAGTCTGGTATCAGGTCTATCCTGGTGCAGACCACCTGCTCCATGCTTCCCCTTCCCAATCCTATGTGTGCACTTTCCTGGACTGGGAATCTGTCACACTCCATATCCCAATGGATTCTGTAAGTCTAAAATATGTTCAGGTTCAATTTTTAGAGGTTACTGACAGAATTCATAGAGGAGCTCAGCTGAGTTCCTGCTTTCAGTCCACCATCTTGGCTTTGCCCCCAAAGGCCTCATTTCTAAAATATATGGAGAACTGAGTCAAATTTATAAGAATATACATCATTTTCCAATTGATATATGGTCCAAGGATATGAACAAGCAGCTTTCAGAGAAATAAATTTAAGTTATGTATAGTTGTATGTAAAAGTGCTCTAAATCTCTATTAATTAGAGAGATGCAAATCAAAACAACTCTGAGGCACCACATCATACCTATCAGAATGGCTAACATGATAAAATGGGAAAATGATAAATGCTAGAGAAATTGTGAGAAAGTTGTAACACTAATTCATTGTTGGTGGAGCTCTGAGCTGATCCAGCCTTTCTGGATTTGGAACAATTTGGAACTATTCCCAAAAGACAATGAAATTGTGTCTTCCATTTGACCCAGCAATACTACTTCTTGTAATGTATCCTAAAAAGATCATTTAAATGGGAAAAGGACAGACATATACAAAAATATTCATAGTAGCCCTTTTTGTGGTGTCCAAGAATAGGAAAGTGAGGGAGATGCCCATCAAATGGGGAATGGGTAAACAAGTTGTGGTACATCAATGTAATGGAATACTATTATGCTATAAGAAATTATGAACAGGCTGACTTCAAGAAACTTGGAATAACTTATATGAACTGATGCTGGATTAGTGGAGCAGTACCAGGAGAACATTGTACACAGTAACAACCACAGTATTATAAGGACTGATTTTGATAGACTTAACCTTTCTCAGCAATGCAAGGTCCTAAAACAATTCCAAAGGACTCACGACCAAAATTCTAGTGACATCCAGAGAAAGAACTATGGAGTCAGAATTCAGAATGAAGCATACTAACTTTTTTGTTTTTCTTTTGGTTATTTTTTCTTTCTTGTGTTTTTTTCCCACTAATCATAATTCTTCTATGCAACATGACTAATGTGAAAATGTGTCTAATAGGAATGTACGTGTAAAGTTCATATCATAATTGCAAGTCACCTTGCAGAGGGAGGTTGGAGAAAGGGGTAGAAAATTTAAAACTTATGGAAGTGAATGTTGAAAACTAATAATAAATATTTTAAATAAAAATATCAATCGTAAGTAGACTAAATAAGGATTAATATAATACTTTATAAGATTCCTTTGGTATTAGGGGCTTCTGTCTTCACATTTTGACTTTCTGTCTGTGTAGCCCACCCAACCTTTCTCCCTTTGAGGGAAAAAAAGCCTAGACTAACAGAACATCTTCCAGTTCCTTTCACAAGTACGTATTACAATTGAAAACTAACCTTAGCTATCAATTTCCCATTAAATGTCCTATAACTACAATATGTATATAAAATATAGTCTAGTATTACTTTTTTCTCTTTGGAAAGCAGGGAGCAAGAGAACAGACTTGTGAACTCCAGTGAATATTGAGAATATCCATTGAATAAAATCACTCTATCTGGGCAACTGCTTTGCAATATAGATTCTTAGGGATTTGCTTTAGGACATTAAAAGGTTAAATAATTTTCCTAAGGATCACAGGGTCAATATGAGGCAAAACTGAAACCTTGAATTTTTATTTTTTATTCCAGTTCTCTGTCTTCTGTATGACACTAGTCTTAAATGTCTTTGCTAACAAGAAAGGGGGCAGCACAGACAACCCAAAATATTGGCTGTTCTTTGTCTTATTGCTATTATTTTTAAACTTTAAGTGTTTTTAGCTTTAATTTTTGTAAAATATCTTAGTTGCAAGAGACTTCAGTGATCATCTAAAGTCCAATACATACTTGGAAAAGAATCTCTTCTATTACATTGTTGGCAAATTACCTACTTAAAACTCCTTATTGGGTTGGAGTGATGGAACACAATTCCTCCCAAGGGCATGCTATGTACTTAGAAATAGGTAGTTCTAATATTCAGAAGAAAGTTTTTTTCACATCATGTAAATTTGCTTCTTTGTGATTTATACCCATTGCCACTAGTTCTGGCTTCTGGTACCATGCACAATTTTCTTTCCTTTTCATTATGATATTCTTTCAAACCTTGAAGATAAATGTTATATTCCATCCTTCTCAAAGCTGAAAATCCCTGTTGTCTTAAGCTAATCAATTAATATGGCATATATTTGGAGCCCTTCTCTCTCCTGATGCCTTCCTCTATGTGTTTTTCAGCTTATCCTTCCTAAAATATGGACTATAGAAATGAATGGGATGTGCAGAAGTTACTTTACCCAGGCAGAACACAATGGAACTAATGTCCTCCCACCAATGTTGCTTTTCTATTAGTGTGGTTTCAAATGACTTTCAGATTTCTTGTATGCTATATAGTGCTGTAGATTCATGTGAAACTTGCAGTCCCCTGAAACCACCAGTTCTTTGTTGTTTTCATATAAAACACTATGTCTTTTAATTTTCTACTTAGGAAGTTAATATTTTTTAATCAGATGTGACTTTGCATTTATCCCTATTACAATTCATCTTGTTTAATTTGACCCATTTTCTACTTTTTTAATTGACTATTTAATCCATAATAATAGCTGTCTCTTCCAACTTGATAAAATCTACACATTTTCAGATGTCGATCTACACTTTTATCCATGTTCTCTAAAAATGTAAAAAAGCAAAAAAAGTCAATTGAACTCTAAGATTTTACAACATATTACATATGACTTGTTTCTGACTCTAGATACTTTAAAAATATCAGGCAAAGAATTTAGAAATATTGTGCAGAAAAAGAATGAAACTAGTTGTTTGGGGCCAAAAACAATCCAAGTCAGTTTCTCAACTACTTGGGGATATAAAAATAGAGAATGATGCCACCGCAACAAAGGGTAGTATAAGATAACTTTATCTCTGTGGGTCTAAATGCAAGGAAAACTATGAATGTTTGGGAGTTGGTAATTCCTCAAACAATTTGTAACCTAAATCAAAATAAAGGAGCAAATATCAACACGTACATGAAATTTTTATTTTGAAAGAGAGGGTCTAGTATCAGGGATTGGAGAAGGGTAGGAGTGTTGGCAGCTTTTACTTTGAGTCATAAATATGCTACATGTTATGCTATAAATACATTTCAAATGTAAGGAAATTGAATTCTGATAACCACAGATCATACTTCAGATACATATGGCAAGTTTACTATTTAACAGTGCCATTTGGTAAATTATTTCAGGAAAATAAAGATATATTTATACAAGAAATTTTAATTTACTCAATGGTTCTTTGCTAAACAAACTTCCTTCAGAAAGATCCTTAAATCTTGATTTATACCTGTAGTTGCTACCTTACTCTCCTTCTGGACCAAAGGAACTTAGGACTAAAGGGAATTTGTGAAAACAAAGACAACTTTACCACTTCAAATCATCTTGTAATCTCCTCCTCCTCCTCTTCCTCTTTCTATTCTTTCCCTTTCTCCTCTTCACTTTTCCATTTTCTTTCTCCTCCTTAAAAGACATGTGTTCACTGATTTAAAAAAAAACCTGCAAAAACCTTCAAGAAACGTTATTGTACATGTAATTTAGATAACAGCATTTTGTTTTGTTTTTCTCCTTCCAAACTGTGCAATATCATTCCAAGGACATATAAAATAACCTTATAAATGACCATAGAAGAGATGCAACATATTTAAGAATAGTTCAGATTTGTTTTGGTTTGCTATCCAGAGTTAAATGGTATATTGGTAGCTATCACTCCACAACCTATTAGCTTTGGGTCTTAGGGGGAAAAAGCTTTTACACTGAGCCCTTCTTCTTTTGCATATCATTGCATAAGAAATATGAAAATTTCCATATGTTTTTGAGCAGTAGGCATACTAATACTTGACCAAATTAATCAAGTTAAGGAACATTTTCCAGTTATTGAGTGAATTCTGGACCATTAAACATGGAAGGACTTTCATAGTTTTTAAATCATATAGTAAAAACATATGTTAAAAATGCCTAGTTATGATACTTAATCTAGTGTCACTTAGTAGAGAAATTCCAAGTACATTTTAGAATAAGGAAGGGAATGAAAAGGAAGAAGAGGAATCATTAGAGAGAAGAAGTAAAGAGAATGGGAACAAGAACGAGAGAAGAAAGGGGAAGAATAAAAAGCAAAAGGTAAAAGAGGAAGAAGGAGAAGGAGAAGAGGAGGATCATATTTTGGATATTACTTAAAGCTTGACCAATCAAAGGTAGAGGAACTTTGCTCAAGAACTGAAGAAATTTTGAAGAAAAGCAAATGAGATTTTTTTCCCGCTTAGTTCTCATTTTTATATAAAATTCCTCACTCAAAATCTATTCTATGAAATATAACTTGAGAATATAGATGGAGGGAAAGCTGGTTTCCTGTACAAGGCTTCAAATAGATATTGAAGAACATTTTTCTTCATTGTCAAAATTACTTCAGAGTAACATTCTTTTTAATCAAATGGTCCCTAATATCATGAAAAGAGATCTGACTTGGGAACTAAGAATCCTAGATTCTAGTCAAGTTATGTGACATTTGGTAAATCGATCGATCAACAAGCATTTACTATCTATTGTTTTCCAGGAATGATGTACTAAGTCAAATCATCATCTTCATCATCATCAATAACATGCAGCAAATATATATATGTATATATGTATACATACATACATACATATGTACATATGAAATTTTCATGTTTATAAAGTATTTTAAAAATGTTATCTCATTTATTCTCACAACAACTCTAGTAGTGACATTATTATCCTCATTTTATACATAGTGAGACTGAATTAGATGGAAGCTGAATGTTTTGCCCAGTGTCATGATCACACATTTGGTGTCTCAGGTCGAATGTGAACTAGGGTTTCCCTTACTCCAGGTCCAGCAGTGAGCTATGCCTGTTGGCTTTCATTGCCTCATTGATAAAATGATGCAGAAAGGCTTTCATGATATCTTAGGTTTATTCTTAGCCATAGTCAATTCTTAGTCAATACGATTGTCCTTGATTCTAACCACAAGTGAAAACAATGAACTATACTTAAAAACCATAAAATATGTGAGAATATCTGTTTCATTTTAGCTAAAGATTGGAATGGATTATGTGTCTTAGGCCTTGCAACATGGGGCAAGGCTTTTGAACTATTCCTAAAGACATACACAAGCAATATGTCTCTCTTCAACACATAATGGAGTTCTACACCAGATAATTTGCCAATGAGTCTAGAAAAGGGGGCTATTTATTAAACATTTATAAAGAATAATTCTGCCCTCTCTTGTGATTACAAGTCTACTGAGAGCCTCAGTAGTCATTCTTTTGACTCATCTTCCTCCCCCTTACTGTCCCCAAGGGAAACCAAAGGATCGCTATGACTGAAAATAACAAATCCTTCTGCTAATCTTGAGCTCATAATTCCAAGAGGAGCTGAATCCTGCTCAGGCCCACACAGAGTCCATGGGCCAGGCATTTGCAAGAGCACATGTGTTCAAAGAAGAATTTGTGATGACCCTTGTCACACTCTCACCCAAATTATTTGTTGCCCTCAACAATACATTGTTGTTTTTGTTGATGTTGTTGGTGTTCCACCAAAGAAACCACCAATGTTGGTGTTCATTTCATACATTTGTTCATATTTCCAATTTTTGGAAAGTTCAGTAGAATATCTGGGATGGCTCAAGCATTATTTGTAAAAGTGGTTTCTCCTCTTCTTTGAAACAAAGAATCTCCATAAAATCCATGTATCATAGTTCTTAATGACATCCTAAATGTCATATAAACAGTCACAAATAGTCCACTCTTCAGAATTCTTAGATGATGCTTGCATAAGGGAAGGACTAGGGCTAATATAGCTTTGGGAACTGAAGATTACAGTCACTTCCTAAAATAAGGTTACATAAATTCCACAAATATATGTCATTTTACCAAGTTTATAATAGGTTACTACCTACTTAATACTTTTAAATGTTTGCCCCAACCCCAGGTATTGGGAACAAGGGATATGCTCTCTCTTATTTCCTCCCCCATACCCCTTCTAACTTTGTAGTAGGGCAAGATGAATTTCTATACACCAGTGTCTGTATATCTTATTTCCCAGTAGCACGTAAAAACAATTGTAACATTTGTTTTTAAAACTTTGATTTGCCTTCTTCCCTCTTCACCCACCCCTACTAGGAAGATAAGCAAGCGAATATAAGTTGTACATGTGTAGTTAGGCAAAACATTTCCACAGGAGATATATCGTGAAAGACTAACTATATTTCCCTCCATCCTATCCCATCCCCCACTTATTCTATTTTCTACTCTGACCCTATCCTTTTCAAAAGTCTGTGCTTCTAAAAATCCTCTGCCTCTATCTGCCGTCCCTTCTATAATCCCTCCTCTCATCCCCTTTCCCGCCTATATTCCTGTAATGTAAGATACCCAATTGAGTGTGTACATTATTCCCTCCTTAAACCAAATTCAATGAGAATATGGTTAACCCATTCCATTTCACCTTCCTTTTCCTCTCCTCCAGTTTTCTCCTGCCTCTTTTATGTGATATAATTTACCTTATTCTATCTCTCCCTGTCTCCTTTTCTCATTATATTCCTCTCACCTCTTAATTTTACTTTTTAGATATCATCCTTCCTATAAGACTGATCCTGTGCCCTCTGTCTCAGCATATCAAGAATGCTTGAAAGTCCTCTATTTCATCAAATAGTCATATTTTCCCCTGTAACGTTATACTCAGTTTAGCTGGGTAAATGATTCTTGGTTTTAATCCTGGCTCCTTTGACCTCCAGAAAATCATATTCCAAGCCCTTCTGTTCCTTAATGTAGATGCTGCTAAATCTTTTCCTATCCTGATTGTGTTTCCACAATACTCAAATTATTTCTTTCTGGTTTCTTGTAATATTTTATTCTTGACCTGGGAAGTCTGGAATTTGGCTATCATATTCCTATGGGTTTTCTTTTGGGGATCCTTTTCAAGAGGTGATTGGTGAATTCTTTCTATTTATATTTTGCCCTCTGGTTCTAGAATATCAGGGCAATTTTCCTTGAGAATTTCTTGAAGAATGATTTCTAGACTCTTTTTTAATCATGGCTTTCAGACAGTCTAATAAGTTTTAAATAATCTCACCTGGATCTATTTAACAGATTAGAGATTTTCCACTGAGATATTTTACATTGCCTTCTAGTTTTTCATTTGTTTGGATTTGTTTTATAATATATGGATTTCTCATTAAGTCTTTAGCTTCCGTTTGCTCTAATCTAATTTTGAAGGAATTATTATCTTCAATGAGTTTTTGGAATTTCTTTTCCATCTGGGTCATCTGATTTTTTAAAGCATTCTTCTCCTCATTGGCTTTTTGGGCCACTTTTGCAGTCTGAATTAGTCTATTTTTCAGGTGTTATTTTCTTCAGGATTTTTTTTAGTCTCATTTAGTAGGCTGTTACCTTGATTTTCATGATTTTCTTGCATCATTCTCATTTCTCTTCCCAATTTTTCTTCTATTTCTCTTACTTGATTTCAAAAATCCTTCTGGTGCTCCTCCATGGCCTGTAACTAGTTCATAGTTTTCTTAGAAGCTTTTGATACAGGAGTTTTGCCACTATTGACTTCTTTTGGTTCCATGTTTTGCCCCATTTTGTCCCAAATAAAGGATTCTATGGTCTTATTGAGCTTCCTCTGCTTGCTCTTCTTGTAAGCCAGTTACTTGACTTTTGAGCTCTTTGCCACAACAGAAATCTTATTCAGCATTGGAGAACTTTTTTCCAAAATTGCTGGAGTTTTCACAAACGTTGTCAGTGGCCTGAGCAGAGCACCCTTTCTGCAGCCACCACAAACTCTGGAACACTGGCCATACACTCCAGGACCACTACCCAATATCATGATCTAGATCCAAGTAGATTAAAGCAAGAGTGATTCTGCTCTGAATGGTCACTTGGTCCCACTACAATATGCAGGCCAGGATATACAGAGGGAGCCACACAGCAGCAGCAGTTACAGCCACCATGCCTCTACCACCTCTTGCTCTGGGGGCAGGACCCAGACAGCTCTCTTCTCTCACCTAATCCCAACAGAATTCCCCCCTGATCTTTTCCTTTCTCTGTGGAATTTATATGTTCAGAAGTCTGGAAACCATCAAAGCTGCTGGTCATTCAGTCTCCTCAAGTCAGCTCCAGTCTAGGCTGCTGGTCAGAGCTGCCCAGGCTTGGCACGGCTCCCACAGGATTGCACTCAGCTCCCAGTTTGGTATGATAGACATTTCCTATTCGTCTGCCAGGCTGCCTTCAGTGGGAGATTTGTTTCTCTCTGTGATTTTGCGTATTCTGTAGCTCTAATATTTATTTAGAGACATATTTTACAGGTACTGGAGGTGGTTGTGGTGGCAGCTCACAGAATTTCCTGCTTTTATTTTGCAATCTTGGCTCTGTTCTGAATGCAGATTGAAGCAAATTACTTGCTCTCTGTTTTGTGTTTGGTTCCTTCTTTCGCATCTTTCCCTCCATTGGGATAATGCTTCTTTACAACTTGATTAATGTTTAATGTGAAGTTATTTGTAGAACCTATATCTGATTGCAAGCCTCCAGGAAGAGAAGGAGAGAAGATAGGGAGGGGAAAATTTGTAACTCAGCAGATTGTGGAGCTGAATGTTTTAAACTAAGAGTAAATAACTAAATTTTTAAAAGAAAAAAAAAGGTTTGAATGTTCCCTATTTAATTGAATTTCCTTTTTTTCCCCTAAAGGATTAAACTCAGCATTACTGGGTAGGTGATTCTTGATTTTAATCCTAGTTCCTCTGACTTCCAGAATATCATATTTCAAGTCCTCTTATCCCTTAATATAGACACTACTATATCTTTTGTTATCCTGATTTTGTTTCCATAATATTCAAATTTTTCTTCCTGGCTGCTTGCAATATTTTCTCTTTGACCTGAGAATTCTGGAATTTGGTTACAATATTGCTAGGAGTTTTCCTTTTAAGGTCTCTTTCAAGAGGATGTCACCGTATTCTTTCAATTTCTATTTTGCTGACTGGTCCTAAAACATCAGAGCAGTTTTTCTTGATAATTTCTTGAGAGATGATGTCAGCACTCTCTTTTTGATCATGGCTTTCAGTTAGTCCAATGATTTTTATATTCTCTCTCTTGAATCTGTTTTCCTGCTCAGTGATTTTTCAAATGAGATATTGCATATTGTCTTCTATTTTTTTATTCTTTTG
>JAQQSW010017662.1:0-11412 GCA_028646575.1 Pseudocheirus occidentalis | reverse complement strand
TCCATCTGGCAAATTCGACTTTTTAAATCATTCTTCTCCTCATTGGCTTTTTGGGCCTATTTTGCCATTTGAGTTAATCAGTTTTTTAAGGTGTTATTTTCTTCAGTCAGGTTGTTGACTCTCTTTTCATGATTTTCTTGCATCATTCTCATTTCTCTTCCCAGTTTTTCCTCCACTTCTCTTATTTGGTTGTCAAAGGCCTATTTAAGCTGATCTATGACTTGTAGGCAATCTTCTTGTTTCTTGGAAGATTTTGGTGTGGGAGTTCTGACTGTGTTGTCTTCCTCCCAGTCCATGCTTTGATCCTTTTTGTCCCCCCAAAAAAGATTCTAGAGTTCGGTTGCTGTTCTTACTTTGTTTCCTTTTCCTGCTCGTGTTGCCAGTGAATTATTTGTCTTTTTAGCTCTTTGGAACTCTGCTTCCAGAGGGGAAAGCTCTGTCCCAAATTGCTGGGGTTTTCATAGCTGGTGGAGCTATTAGGGAGCTGCTGCAGCCCCCACCAGCTTTGGCTCACTGAAAACGTACCCCAGGACCTCCACCCAAGACCACTATCCGGATCTAGGACGCTCAAGGCAAGAGTACTTAGGCTCCGAAAAATCACTTGGCCCCTCTTTAGTCTGATGGCCAGGACCTCTGAAGCAGCTACCTGGAGGCTGCAAGGCTGCTGTTTCTGCCACTTCCTTGCCCTGGGGGCAGTTGGGCCAGACTGCTTTTCTCCCCCAAATTTAGCTGAATTCCACTGACCTTTCACTTAGTTCTTATTTCTTATGGCTTGATAAATCTAGAAACTGACGCAGCTGCCGCTGATCCACTCTCCTGAAGCTCCAGCTGCGGCTTCTCCTGACCAACCTGTGGCCAGGCCACGGTTTCAGCCTGGGCTGGTTTTGGCTCCCAGCCTGCTGTGATGAACCCTTTGTGCTGAGCTTCCTTCAGCGGGAGATGTGTTTTTTGTATTTTTGTGAGTTTGGGAGCCCTAAAATTTGTTTAGAGTCATATTTTATGGGTATTTGAGGTGGCTATGTGGAAGCTGTCGAACCTTGTTGCTTCTATGCCATTATCTTGGTTTTACCCCCTAACCCCTTTATTATTAGATGAGATATTTGTATAGAACTTGGGACAGTGTCTGGCACACATATTCAGTCCTGTCCTACTTTTTGTGACTCTCTGGACCATACTCTCCATGGCACACTTTTCTGAGGAGATACTGAAAAGATTTGCTGTTTCCTTCTCCAGTGGATTAAGGCACACAGAGATTAAGTGTCTTGCCCAGGGTCACACAGCTAGTGAGTGTCTGAGGAAACTCAGGTTTTCAGAGTTTTAACTCAGGTCTTCCTGACTCTGGGCCCAGAGTTCTGTCCATGGTTCCATTTAGCTGCCCTTGACAGATAGTAAGAGCTAAATAAATGCTTATTTTCTTTTATTCTTAGCTCCTTGCTTCAGTCTCAGAACAAGAGATAGTCTTTTCCTACTGATAAATATCTCTATAAAGCATTCTTTCTCCTGGACCACATTTCCTCATCATAAAATTAGAGAGTTGGGCCATATAATATCAGTGCTTCCTTTCAACTCTAGTTCTATGATTTAAAGTAGAAGGGTTATTAAGAGGGTCAAAAAAACAGCCTCAACTAGTCACTTATCCATATTTCCTACTAATACTGAATTTGATGTTTTGCTAATGATTCTTCTATCCATTTCCCTAAATTGCCATGGAAAAGTTACCAGTGCTTCTTATTATGTGATCATCAGTATTTCACTCTTCTTGATCCACACAAATTACTTCAGCAGAGAGAGTGAGCCTAACCCAATAAACAGGCTGATGACGAACACCAATGACACAAACAGTGAACTAGTGAAATGCATAAGCAAAGCAGTTAATCAACAAGCTTTAATTAAGCACCTACTATGGGCCAGGGGTCTGGGAATACAAATGCAAAGCATGGAACAACTTCTGCTTATAAGGTTTTTTAATGTTCGTTCCATGGCTCCCCTTTGCCACTTCCAGTCTCTCTTGCATTCTTCACTTTGAGGTTTACTCAGCACATACTGACAATACAATCAACATTCTAGAAGCTGCTGTCTACCAACCTCCAGGACACTAAATGAGCTTACTGTTGGATTCACAGTCTTTTTCTTCTCCTCTACTCCTTTTCTGACACTAGAAGGTTTCAGCGTGCGTATTTATACTCATGTAAACATCTTGATCTCTAGAAGTAAGATAGCCCAGTGATCCTGAAGCCCAAAGAACAGGACACTACTTTGCTGTTCAAGCCAAGGGACACCAAAAACTGTTGCAGTGGAGGCTCTGCCCACCCAAAAACTGTTGGAGTTTCATGATATGTTGTGGTGGGACCCTCTCAAAGAATTCAGAGTCAGATCACCTCTAATCCAATTTTAGGCATTTATTGAGATTGTTGCCTCTCATGAAGTAGGCTAAGTTCCAAGAGGAACCAGAAACTTCAGAGAGAGCAAGATGGATTTTTATAGAGTAAAGATGCTGACTACACAATCAAAATTTATATAGAATATAGGAAAATGATTAATATTTAAAAGGTAGTAGGAGTTTATTAAGGGATTAGGTTATGGAGGAAGGGTCCCAGCTATGATTTGATGTTTAAACATTCTGGACATGCTGGCCTCAAATTCTCTAATTATTGTGGTCCTGCCTGGTCAAGATGGATAGTTAGGTATTGTGGTCCTGTCTTGGACTTGATGGATGATATGATTGTGATTGAATACAAGAACACACCTGTTCAAATATGTCAAATGGGTCTGGTGTAATTGCTAGGTAGAGGCTGTAGGTGGGTTCCCACCACATGGACATAGCTGCTATTCTGGGAGAAATATGAGTTCATGGGCATTCCTGTTCTAATGATCTGAGAGGCATATATGAAGAAGTTAGGATACTGATGGGGGAGTCTAGGTAGGTACAGTGGGCCTGCTGTTAAGTGGGGCCTATAATGAAGTTAGAATATTGGAGTTGGGGGCAGCTTTATTAGATTTCCATCACCACTGAATGATTAGACAACAACAACATTCTTTTACTCTACTTCAGGTCAACATAGAGATGGTTACACTTTTGATCTTCCCATCATCTGCAAATGCTTTACTTCCATGTTTATGGTTCTGAAATTTCCTTATGTGACCACCATCTATTGTCATTCCACTCCTCCTTGTCTTATAATCCTAAACCGGGTTCTTCAACGTTGTCATGTCTTCTCACCCCTCCAGCCCTCAGCTCTTTACCAAGGCATCAACCCTTCCCTGGCTACACTATTCTCCTTTCCCATCTTGGCCTCTTAGTAACCAGTTCAATTCTACATGTTTTTCTTCTCTTGAATCCCTGGCTCCTTTATCCTGTTTAATAATAATAATAACAGTTAGAACTTATATAGTACTTACTATACTTCGGGTATTGTGGGAAGTAATTTATAACAATTATCTCATTTGATATTCACAAAATCTTGGAAGACAGGTAATATTATTATCCTCATTTTTACAAATAAAGAAACTGGGAGAGAGGTTAAGTGACTTGCTCAGGGTCACATACTGCTAAGTATCTGAGGTTGGATTTGAGCTCAGGGCTTCCTGAATCTAGGCCCTGCATTCTACCCACTGTGCCACCCAGCTGTCAAGCTCTATCATTTATCTCGCACTGTCAAGTCTCAGCCCTGAATTATTTCAGTCATCTGCTTCTTTCAGTCCTATTCATGTCCATGATTGAACTCATCAATTTTCTCCCAGAATCCTCCCCTCTTTCTGACTTGCTTATTACTGTCAAGGGAACGAATTCATTTTTGGACATTCTGAGCTTGTGGTATCTATCAAATATTCAGTGGAAAAATGACCCATAGGCAGTTGGTATTACAGGTATAGAACTCAGTAGAGAGAGTAAGGCCATATATATGGATCATAGTTTAAGAGCTAGAAAGGACCTTATAGGATTAAAGATCTTATCTTAAAAAAGAGATTTCCAAAGCCATTACATGCAATACTCTCATTTTACAGATTAGCAAACTGAGGCCCAGGCAAGTTAAGTCATGGGTCCAAGGTCACACATGTAGCTAATTGAAGAGGCAGGATTAGGACCTGTGTTCTGACTCCAAACCCAGTGTTCTTTTCATTATTGTGCACACTGTCTCTGAAAATCATCTTCAAAGAGATGATTGGGACTGATGAGATCAGAAAGTAGGAGAGAGGGACAGAGAAAGAGAGAGAAGGAATGAGAGAGAATGAGAAAAAGAATGAGAGACAGAAACAGAGGGAGAAGAGGAGAGAGAGAGAAGAAAGATCAAGATAATACTTAGAACTTAAGATGAAATCTTTGAGTGCATCCAAAAGTTTATCTGGTTTTAGAGGTTAAAGGACCGCAAGACATGTTGTCTGAGTACTTCATTTTAAAGATGGGAAACTGAGGGCAAGAGACCAAAGTGGCTAGCCAAAGTCACACAGATGTTTTAGAGGTAGGACAAGCATGAAATACCTTATTTCTAGACATCTCCAATTTAATGTTTTATTCCTTCCCATCATCCCTTTTTGAGAGCCAGCAGTAATTTTTCACATACTCAACAATTTAAATGTCATGTCAACAGTTTCAATATTTGGATATGTTGCTATGGAGAAAGCTCTAATTCTAATCAAAATTGATTACACCAAAATAACAGATTTGAACACAAGTACACGTAGGCAGTTTATTTTTCAATTCAGTATCTATTTTTATACCAGCAGAGGGTGCACAAGGATTATGTAAAGGGAAATGAATTGCACTGCCACTGCTTTAAGGACTCCTTAATGTTCAAATTAATTTTCCAATTCCATTGATTTTTAAATGATAGCAATAACCTTCCTCCCAAATATTTTTTGAAATCTTCCTTATTTCAAAGATATTAACAGGAAGAGAGTGAACGGTGTGACACACAAGCAGAAGAGTAAAGAGGAGGCAAACAGACTCTGTGATCTAGGGACACCAATCTCCTTTCTATTTCTTGCTCAAGACACTCCATAGTGCAACTCTGGTCATTTTACCGACTGTACCCTATGCCTGGAATACTCTCCTTCCTCAGCTCTGCCTCCTGGCTTCTCTATGATGTTCAGTCATTTCAGTCATGTCTGACTCTTCGTCATCCCATTTGGGGTTTTCTTTGCAAAGATACCTCAGTGGTTTCCCATTTCCTTTTCTGGCTCATTATACAGATTAGGAACTAAGACAAACAGGGTCAAGTGACTTGCCCAGGGTCTCATAGCTAGAAAGCATCTGAAGCTGGATTTGAACTCAGTCTTCCTGAGTTCCCCACACACTACCTACTACACTACCTAGGGGCCTACTGGCTTCTCTGACTTCATTCAAACTATAGATAAAAATCCCACCTTCTACAGGATGCCTTTCCTGAGTCCTTTTAATTCTCATGTCTGTTAGTTTCTATTTATCTGTATAGAACAGTTTGCACATAAAAATTTCCATGTTGTTTCCCTCATTATACTCTGAGCTCCTTGAGAGCAGAAGCTATCTTTAACTTTCTTTGTAAGCCCACTACAATGTGTGGCACATAGTAGGTCAGTGGTTCTCAACCTTCCTAATGCCATGACCCTTTGATACTCATATATGGGTGTATGTGCATGTAGGAGGAGCTGCCTGGAGACAGAGGAGCCATGCCTAAGTTCCTAAGACCACTGGAAATATGTGTTTTCTGATGCTCTTAGGCAACCCCTATGACCCCTGTGACAGGGTCGTTCAACCCCCAAAGAGGTCACGACCCACAGGTTGAGAACCACTGTAGTAGGTGATTATTAAATATTATTGGCTGACTGATTGATATTAGGGTTCAAAAACTTAGAGCTGCCAGCAAAGAGTCGTCAAATTCTGTTATTATGAAATGGGGAAATTCAGGTCCAGAGAGGCAAAAGGAATTACCCAATGCTATGCAGAGGGTGGGTACAATATGTAAACCTAAGCTGAATGAGTAGATTATCCAATTTTCAAATAACTCAAAATTGGGGGAATAAAAGATGGTTTCAATCTAGAATACTAAGTCTAATATAACAAGATAAAATAAACAGGGTTAAATTTAAAACTGAGTTCAACCATTTGTGAGTAAAGTGGGAGAGAAGGGAAGTTGTGGCAAGATAACTTTCTGAAAAAGACTTGAGGCATTTAGCAGACTGCAAGTTTGAAATGAATCAGCAGGTTGGTAAGGTAACCAGAAGTGTTAAGGAAGTCTGAGGCTTCAATAAGGGAAGGCTGGTGTTTAGAATGGGGGAACTAAAATTCCTGTTCAATATTGCCCTAGTCAGGCCTCTTATATGGAGTAGCACGTTCAGTTTATGTGTCTTACAATTTAGGAAAGGCATTGAAGAGCTAAGGATATCCACAAAATGGTGATCAGAGCAGTGATGGATCAAAGGTCGTAATGCATGAAGATTTGTGGCTATTTCAGCCTGGAAAAGATAAGACATGGAGGGGGATGATAATTGCCATCCAGTGTTTGAAAGACATAAAAAGGAAAACCAGGAGGTTCAGCTCTTGCTGAAATCCTTTCACTGATTAGAAAACGCTGCTAAATAATAAAAGCTAGTAATTGCTAGCATCGATGTAATGTTTAAAACTTGCACAATGCTTTACATTTGTCATTTTATTTGACCCTCTATCAATCTTGGATTGGAGGTACTAGGAAACTGAGTCTGAAAGAGCCTAAGTGACTCCCTCTCAGGTCATAAACCTGGTGAATGTCAGGGGTAGATTTAAATGCATTTTTCCTGACTCTCAGTTGGGCCCTCTATCCACTGAGTCAATTACTAATCCCTCAAATCCATTCTTATCCAATTCAAAATAACAATGAAGGAAATAATAGTAGAGACAGAAAAAAGTTAAAATGGAGAGAACTACTTGGAAACAGGAGTGGGGAGGTAGGGCTCTGACTATGATGGCAATTAGAGTGTTGGGACCTACACAGTCAGATAATTTTAGAGCAGCGTTTACTCTGACCTGGTATCTTTTCCTCCTTTGGACTTATCCTTCATATATCCCTTCCTAATCAGGGTGTGTGTGGGGGGGAGGGGGGACAGGGTAATAAGGCCTTTTCCCACCTTAATACCTCTTCCCCTGGGCTAGACTGGTTAAGCCCAGGCAAGGGAGCCTGGAGAGAGATAATTAGGTAGTCCTCCTCAACTATTCCATCAAAAAATAGTCCTTCTTCTTTTCTTGACTTGGTCTTAACTCCCAAAAGTTGAGGGGAATCTTACCTTTTCTCTTCCAATTAGCAACTGGACCACAAGTAGAAGATGATCATGCTTCAGTCCCTTAGTTGGCCTAAAGCCTCCCTCCCACCTGGAACAGGAACTCAAGTTAACATCTAAGGCAACTTTATTTTACCTTCCACAACAAAAGCATGAGTAATAAATCAATGAAAACTTGCAACTTAGTAAAGAACTCCTAAAACCTAAGACTTAAGGGAATAAATTCCTCCAGAACCCCAAGCTGAAGCATCTGGGAACTGGATGAGAATGCCAAACAAGAAAAAAAATGCATAAAAGGATAATAAGCATACTAACTAAAGAAATTCTTGCAAGGAGGGGAATAGGAAATCCAAACTGACTGAATGACAAAGTAAGTAACGGAAATAATTATATACTTTAAGCCTATTATTACCTTTAGCTAAATTTTAGTATAAATATAGATGTAAGAATAAGGTATATAATCTTTTCTAACTATAATAGAAATAACAAAATTAGAGTTTGGGATAAAAATGTGTTATAATGATCGGCACAAATGTGTAATCACCAGTAAAAACACTGAGATCCATTATTAAAAAGACATTTAATACAGACTAGAAATAGTATCAACTAAAAAAAAAAAAGAAAATGAGGGGGAGTGCAAATAACTGAAAAATCCTGAAGGCAAACTCTTCTTTCTAGAATAAAAAAAATAGGTTAAGCTTTAGAGAAGTAAAAATAATCAACAATTTGAAAATGGAAATAGAACTGTTTTATTCATTGGTATTAATAAATGAAATGGTTATAAAAAGATCACATAAGACCACTTTGACTAAGAATAATGAGACAATTTTTAAAAATTCAACATTGGAAGTATTCTTACTAAAATAAATTATAAAGTTATGGTCCCCTTATCACTTTTATTTGATATACTACTAGAAATTCTATCAATTTCCAAAAAGGAAAGGTAAAGTTTAACAAAAACAAACTTTACTCATATGTTGTATATGCCATATAAGACTCCCAAATGCCCTCAAAAAATACAACTAGTTTAAAATTAGAAGGTTGGCCTAAGATACATGTAATTGCAAGCTGAAAAAAAGAGGACAGGGAGTTTTGAATGACGGCTAGAGTCTTAGGATCCACACAGGCTGATGATTTGGGATCAGTGCTTACCTAGAACTGAATACCTCTATCATACAGTATATGAGATTGAATCCTTGTCCTGAAATCATCTATATTCCTACTTGCTAATATTAAAAATAAATAAATTATAACAACCAAACTGTTTTATGATAACAATGGAAATTACCAAGTATCTGAAGTAGCCCACCTAAAAATAAATACAGATTGAGGGTAGCTCTCAAATTTTAATGAAAAAAAAATAGGCATAATATTGAGTGTTCATGGATAGGTTGAATCAAGAAAGTGAAATTTAAAGTATCTTTAAAATTATAGGTATATAATTATATATTCAGAGAAACACTAGGCAAAAAACTGAGGACCTCTTCATGAAAATAAGGAAAAATAATAATGAAATTTATTTAGAAAAAATGGAAAGATAATGATATGAAGGAATGCCCTGAAGTTAAAAGCTAAAAAGTGAATCATAATCATAATCATAATGAATGGATAAAAAATTAAAATTAAAAATATGTATAAAAAATGGATAAAAAAAATTGTGAGTGACAGGTTTATTAAGATTTTAAAAAGAGTTTTTTATTTGTTTGCTTGTTTTTACCTTTACAATATTGTTATATTACACTGTTACAAGGTTTACCTTGTTCTCATGTCAATAAGTACCATTTCATACTACTCCAGATTCTTTGAAATTTCTTCTTTTAAAAGTTCTCATGACACTATAATATTCATTACATTGATATATATATTTTAGTCATTTCCTAATTTTTTTAACAGTTTATTTGATATCCCTTTATTCATTCTAATTCTTTTGTTCCCTCTTCCCTTCTCACCTTTCCTTCAGGATCAAGAAGTTTATTTTGCTTGTAAATGTCCTTTTTTCTGGTATTTATCCTGCCTTTTAACATCCTCTCTATCCATCTGGCTTGTTTCCTTGTTGTTTCCTGGATTTCTGCATCAAACTCTCTCTGTCTCTCTCTCTCTCTCTCTCTCTCTCTCTCTCTCTCTCTCTCTCTCTCTCTCTCTCTCTCCCTCTGTGTGTGTGTGTGTGTGTGTGTGTGTGTGTATTCAACCTTCCTTTGCTCATCTCAAATAAGAATGAGGTTCTTGATACTGACTCCCCTACCTCTTACTCCAGGTTTGTACAGTCTTCTCACACACTTCTATTATGTGACTAGTAAGTCTCACCACCTTCTTTCTCCTTTCTATGATGGTTTAAACTTTCTTTTGCACTGCCTTGTCTTTCACCTTTTAAAACCCTCAAACCAAAACCAGTGCACCTTAAGATCTCTATTTTTTCCCTTATTTTGCTTTCTTATATACATTGAAAACATTAAGATCTTTTATATACATAGATATACATATATATATATATATATATATATATATATATACACATACACACACATATATTTGTGATTTTCCTACCTCTTCTATTAGAATGTTAGCACTACATCATCATATTGTGCCTTCCTGTTGGTCAAACAAATTTGTCTTTCTAGGTTTTTCTGAATTTGAATTTTATTTCAAAGTTTCTATTATGATCTAGTCTTTTCTTTAAAAATGCTTTAAAGTCCTCTGTTCCATTAAAGATACATTTCCCCCCGTAAGACTATACTTAGCTATTACAGTTTTTTATTCTTGGTTGCATATTTTTGCTTTAAAAATATTGTACTTCAAGATCTCTTCCAGTTTTTAAAAGAAGTGATTGGTTAGATATCATGTGATCCTTGTTGTATTTCTTTGGAATGTGAACTTCTTTTAGGAGCTTCTATTATTTTTTTTTCTTTTATGGAGTGGTGGTGGTTGGGGAGACTCTGGATTTTAGCTATGACATTACTGATACTTTTCATTTTGTGGTTTCTCTTAGGAGGTATTGGATGGATTCTGTCTTCACTTTCTTGTCTGGTTCTAATGGACCTAGGCAGTTTTCATCTGTAATTTCTTGAATTCTAGTAACCAGGCATTTAAAAAAAATTCATAGTTTTTCAGAGAGACCAAGGATTTTTAAATTATTTCTTCTTGATCTGTTTTCCAGGTCAGTTTTCTTTGGTACCTTAAATTTTTCTTCTTTTTTTTTTTTTGAGTCTTAATATTTCTTGCTGTTTTATGGAATTACTCATTTCTGTTTGGTAAATTACTGTTTTCAGGAATTCAGTTTCTTGGGTAAGATTTACCACTTTTACTTTTAAGCGACTTATTTTTCCAATTCTTTTCTCAAAAACTTCTATTTCATTTCTAAAATCTCTTACTTCATTTCTTCCAGCTATTCATGTTGTCTTTGTGGAATTTTTTTTTCATTGAATCTCTGCTTTAAATTGTTATCGATTGGATTCAAAATCATTTTTGATATTAGTCATTATGTCCTTTGATTCACAGATCTTTCTATCATTTCCTAACTGGGATTTTGTGTGATAGCTAGAGCCTACCCTTTGGTTTTCTCTTTGGTTGGTTTCTCTGGGTCTACTAGGTTTTTATGCTGATCTCTTTTTCTTCAGATTAGATCCCCTGGATCTTCGAGATTCATAGTGCTGGTCCTGTTTTGCATCTTAGGACAGAACGTTAGGGACCTCAAAGTCCCTGGGCCTAGGTGGTCCCAATCTAAACACTCCACCAAATTGTTCTGTTCTTTTCAATCAGGCACTGGTTGCTGTCTGAAGCCACTCCCTGCAGTGCTCATGGCCCCCATCTTGAGACTTTATAATCAGCCTGAGGCTTTCTCAAAGGAATATTCCAGTCCTGATGTTTCTGAATGCAGAGCTGCTTAGATTACAAATGCCCCTGTGGCCTTCTCTGGTCATATTGTTCTGGGGAAAGAAGGTAAGGCCATTTGCTTCTTATGCAGTTCTGGAGCAGAAGAAGTCACTTATTACACTTTTTCATTGATTATTTTTCCTCATTATTCAGCATGGTGAGAACTTCAGGGATTTGTAAGTAGTAGGCATATAGAAGCTGGGCTGTCTTCCTTCAGTTCAGGAAGTCATCTTGGCAATATTAAAAATATTGATCAGACTAACATCTAAAAATAGTTTCAGTTTATATCTCAAATGTGCCTTAATTATACTT
>JAQQSW010017661.1:0-11412 GCA_028646575.1 Pseudocheirus occidentalis | reverse complement strand
GCAGGAGAATTTTGGAGAAACAGACATATTTTGGATTTGGTTCCTGAGTGGCTGACTGAAGATATGAACAGGATGGGACTTTGTTTGCTGGTGGTCTGGCTGATCCTTGAGTTCCAGGCAAGAGAAGTCCTGAAGGGTTTGAGGTGTTCTGAATCCGGTGAACTTCAGTGTGTGCCGGGGATTGCCTTGAGGCCTGGACAAGGACCTGGCAGCTGTTCATCCCTGAGGACTGGACGAGAATCTGTAAGCTTTCAGCTCCTGAATCTAGATGATTGGCAGATTCAGGAGGGAGCTGGGACCAGGGAAGGGGATCCAGGGAATCAGAGAGACCACCCAGAGTCAAATTGAAGACAAGGCCTCCCCTTGGACTAAACTGAGGTTTGTTGAAAATCAAGAGGTGGAAGGACTGTGTGGTTGTCTAAGAACTTTATTTGGAAACTAAAGTTGATGGTTGCCCCAGGAGTGGAAGATTAGTGTATTGTGAATTGTTGATTGAATCAACTCCCTCTTAGGGAAACTAGGTCATTCCTTTTTTTAATTGATTGATTGAATCCCTCTTAGGGAAACTAGATCATTCTTTTTGTTAATTTGATTGATTGAATCTTAAAATGTGAAGCAGGTTTCTCCCTTAGGGAAACCAGCTGATTCTTCTTTTGTTCCTTGTTCCTTTCTGTAATAAGATATAGTATTGAGACTTTCCTTGTTCTGAAGATTGTATATAATATTGTGAATTGTTGAAACTGTGAACATAGTACTGAATAAAGATTTGTAATGGAATAAACAGAGTGTTCACTAATACTGTGTAATCCGAATCATAAAAGCTGTTCACAGTATCATTCTCTCAGTAATGTACTGCTGACTGGCTTTACAATATTAGATATATTTTCTGCATGTAGATATAAGAATTAATCCTAAAATAAATTAATCCAGGAGTAAATATGTTTAGATCTTAATGATAAAATAATATAATTCAGTTTTGAATTTAAATCCCCAAAATGTTTTACGAGGTTTTTCCAGACTTATTTGATCTTAAATGCCCAATATGCCCAAACAAGAGCCATAACTATTTTACCTCTTTTTTCCCTTTTTCCCAGACTTCAGAGATTCTGGCTTTCTATACCTGGTGGTAAAAGGTGAGACACATAAGGATATATAATTTGATTCCACTAAAAATTACACAGATAATTGTTTTTATTAATTAACTTTTGTTTATTTTTAATTTACATCATTCATTTCCATGAGAGTTTGAGTTACAAATTTTCTCCCCTTTTTCCCATTTATCCAGATAATTTTAAACACTGCATATTTTCTTTCTAAAGTCAGTTTATAAATAAAGTATAAGGAAACAGTTTAAGAAAGAGAGAACTAGAAAGAGGAGAGAAAGACTGGCTTCTGCTATTGTCATTATATGACCATATGGTCATTATAAGAATAGGTTATGGGTATTAGCTTTACTGAAAATACAAAAAAAATGCATAATATTAATAAAAATCTAATCCATAATTAATTAATTAGCTTTATCTTTTTTTGCCCATACAAATTGAGTAATTTCAGGAAAATTTGTTAATGGATTTTAAATATATTTCACTTTATCCCCAAATAAATTATGGTAGTCACATTTATTTCATACTTTTTGAAGAATGTGAGTGGAATTGTATAATGGAATCATGGAATGAATTTAAAAAAAGAAAAAATCCAAAGAGAGCTGATTATTATGACATATGAGGACTGTGTTTACTCTTAGATCTATTAGCAGCTATATATTTGACCTAAGATTAAGAGACTTAAAAATAGCAAAGAATTAAGAGATGATTTAGGGTTTCCAGGTTATATATGTGACAAATGCAGATGGAATATTTTGAATACATGTCATTCCCCAATTGATAAATCGTCAAATGATATGATCAGATTGTTTTCAGATAAAGCTGTCTACAGTGACATGAAAAAAATACTCTGAATCACTATTTGTTGGAGAAATGAAAATCAAAAGAATTCTGAGGTATCTAACAGACTGCCTAACATGACAAAACAGGGAAATTATAAATGTTGGAAAGGATGTGGATAAATTTTAATACTAATGAATTCTTGGTGGAGTTGCGAAGTGATCCAAGCATTCTGGAGAACAATCTGGAACTATGTCCAAAGGTCTATAAAACTGTGCATATCCTTTGATCCAACAATACCACTTCTAGATTTGTATCCCCAAAAGATCATATAATGGGAAAAGGATACAAATATACAAAGCAATTTATAGCAGTTTGTTTTGTGGTCACCAAGAATCAGAGATTGAGTGAATACTCATCAGTTGGGGATTGGCTGAACAAGTTGTGGTATGTGAATATAATGGAATACTATTGTTTTATAAGAAATGATGAGCAGGCAGACATCAGAAAAAATCTGGAAAGACTTGGATAACTTAATGCTGAGTGAAGTGAGTAGAAGCAGAAGGACATTTTACATAGTAACAGCCACAATGTGTGATGAGTTAACTTTGATAGACTTATCTTTTCTTAGTAATGCAAGGATCCAAGACAAATCCAAAAGACTCATAATGGAAAATGCTGCCTACATCACGAGAGAGAGAGACAGAGACAGAGAGAGAGAGAGAGAGAGAGAGAGAGAGAGAGAGAGAGAGAGAGAGAGAGAGAGAGAGAGAGAGAGAGAGGGAGAGAGAGGGAGAGAGCGAGCGAGCTATGGAGTCTGAATGCAGATTGAAGCATATTCTTTGTTCTCTCTTTTTTCCCCTTTTTTCTTTTTTGTTTTCCTTCTTTCTCATGGTTTCTTCCATTGGTTCAGATTCTCCTTTAGTCCATGACTAAGGTGAAAATATGTTAAATATGAATGTATATGTAAAGTTTATATCAGACTGTATGCTGTCTTGAGGTGGAATGAGGTGGAGAGATGGGGAGAAAATCTGGAACCCAAAATCTTATGGAAGTGCATGTAGCAAACTAAAATATGTATTTTAGAAGGTCCTCAAGTAAAAAAAGGTAGAATACTATACATTTAAGTACTCTCAGAACTCTCCAATATATGAATTATGTATGAGGTAAATTAATTGCACCTATCCTTACAGGCCAAAATATAAAGAAGTCTACTGAAGTAAAAACTTAATCAATTAATAGAGATGAGTAAATCCTCATGTCCAAAATTCTCACTCACCACCTTTCCCTTACCAGCCCTGCATTGTGACATGGCTACATAACTGTACATATGGTCTTGTACACTAGAATCTACTCATCAACGTTTTAGCTGTTTATTGCTGCTGCTGCTACAAACCTGCCTTATTCCTCTCCATCATTATTCTATGGCAAATGGAATTAGATCTTAAATCTACCTACAATATACCCTACTTACGTGAAGGTAGAGGTAGAAGAAAGCCAAAGTGTATCTCACTTAAGCATTTAGCACTAGAATTAGGGAAAATTGTAGGAAAGAGTTGAAGGTATAAGGTAGAGAGACTAAGTTGAAAAAGAGTGAACTGGCATTCACCTGAATATAAGGCTGTCACTCCTGGTATCATTTGAAGCAGGGATGGAACTTGAAAAAAGTGAATTATCCAATATAGAAGGAACCTGAGACAATTTTGAAACTGAGTTCTAGGGGAGTTGCAATTATAGGGGAAGAAGTGTGTGTGTGTGTGTGTGTGTGTGTGTGTGTGTGTGTGTGTAAAATAACCTAATTAAAAAGAAGGTAGAAAATTTCCTTGAACAATATCACATTGCTACCAAATCATGTGATAAATAAAATGACTGAGTAGACATTTTCTCCAGCCCCCACAATAACACAGAACTATCCAAAATAAGGATTTTATATAAGAGGTAAAACAATTGTATCTCTCTCCACAGGTTAAGTCACTAAGAACCATTATGAGGTATGAAATGATAGCACTGAAGGCCAACACTTGATCTCTAATTCCTTTACACAGTAACCCTTGCTTCACCAGCCCCCACACATTGGCAGGCCTGGTGGAACAATAATGGAATATTCACAACACCCATAGTGGTTATGAATATGCTGGTATAGTTGTGAATCACAAAATGTAGCAAACTCTCCATCTGGAGGGTAGAACCAAAGTCTTTATTCAAATATCTGAAAACTACATCACAGAACTAGAAAGCCAAAGACATTACCATAGTCACAAAGTTGATACACATGTTTAATGCAGTGATCACTCACATTCCCAAGCCTTCACAATAGAACAGGCTCCCCCAAGCAGGGATCCTTCTCTCACTCACAATGGATTCTCAGCCTGGTTCATTGAAGTTCTTAGCAAAAAGTTGCAGACTCCAGGTGGTCACTGGGAGAAAATCTGACTGTCCTGCTGGTTCTTTTCCTTATATACAGTATAGCTCTTCCTTGTTCTGCTCCTTCCTGTTAAGGTGTTAACTACTCCCAAGGTATTAACTACTTATGTGTTGATTAAATAGCTTAAACAAGGTGTTAACTTGAAATTAGGTGCTATGTGCCTGTTTACTAAGTGCCAATACAAAGGGGAATGGAAGATTTCAGATTCTATTAACATTACATTCCACCCCAATATATTTCATCCCCCTTATATGGCAAAAAATACATTAAGAATACATTTTATTATATGGAATAATGGGAGTTTTAGGGATAACTTGTGTCAACAAAGTTTTACAACACTATAACAAGGACAGCACAGAGAAAACAATATTTTGGGGTGGGGCTTGAGCACAAGCTCCCCATCATTTGCCCTTTAACAAATGGGATACCAAAATCTTGGGGTAAGGCGTGAAAGTCTCTTCTTCCATGGCTACTTTCTGCTGAAATTGGATGTAGAGCTGTCTCTGGCCCAAGATGTTGTATTTGAGAGGTCAGTTCCTTAGCCACCATTAACAATGTACTTGATGCCAGGTCCAGGGGTGACACATCACAGTTGTGGACAGCAAGTGACATCCAGCTTAAACTATCAGGTATTTACAGGTGGAAGGTATCAAGCTTGCAGAAACAAATCTAGCAAACCTGGTGAACAGACAAAAAAGCCAAAAAAAGAAACAAGTAGACAATAACGAGAAGCAAGTGGACATAGGATCAGCCATGCTTCTGGAGACCATGAGTTCACTATTGTATCCTCACTCAGGGTAGAATATATTGAAGTGGTCAGGACCTAGTTAAGTGAAAAACTTCATGGACTTAAGATAGGAGTCAAAAAACTGGCTGAGAGTAATGTGACTGTTCTTCATTTGTTTTTCTTCTAGGTCATCATACCCTATGTCCTCTCTGCTCACCCTACAACCCCCTACCTACAGATGCTATCACAAACTCCCCCCTTGCCTATTCTTCATTCTTCTTTGTGCTCAGTCATCATGCTCTGTAATCACAAACCCCCTTGCCTCAGCAAATTACTTGCAAACTATTCTGTGTAAAAGATTCTGTATCCCTGAACTATTTGCTGCTCTCCTTTCAAATTGGTGTGGTGGTAGTCCCAGCTGGTAAATTAAATCCCCTTAAAATTTTATTTGGACTCTGTGGTCACTGTTAAAACTTGCCATATCAATATGAGTTAAGGGTACATTTTTTAAATTAACTTCTCCCAAATAAACAATAGTTACAGTATTATCCTTCCCATGTACTATAATCTCCTTAGCCTTTGGAACATCATCTGGTTTCCATTTTACCCATACTTTAGCTCCCAATATTATTTTATCAGTAGGACCAAGTCCTTCAGTTTCTCTGATAGTTATTTTGGAAAGAGGGTCAGTTTTTACAAGTTGCATTGCTTTACAAGGAACAATAATCACTTGAACTATTCTCTCATGTTTACAAAATTTTATAGGCTCCTTACCTAAATAATGGGATGTCACAATAATTTCTCCTTGATAATTAGAATCTATTACTCCATACAATAAATGAATTCTTCAAGCTGCTAATCCTGATTTGGGTAAAATCTGTCCAAAGTGATTTTTAGGGAATCTTATGCCTATTACAGTGGGGATTTTTCTTATTTTTTTTTTCTGTCCGAACAAAAGTCCTCTAAACAATATGAACCAAACCCTGCCAAACCAGGTGTTCCTGGATATCATACTGGGACATCTGGCCTCAAAGTCGAATACTCAATATTTGGGATCTTATATGTTTGGTTTTTTTTTTCTAATTTGTAGATTTGGAGTCATCTTCCTTGCTGGAGGTGTACTTTTCCCCAATGGTCCATTGTTCCAGTTGTATAAAGCCATGAACAAATTATCCTTCCAATGTTGATATGAATAATTAGAAATTAGCTTCCTTACCTGTTCTTTCAATAATCCATTCATTCTTTCCCTTAACCCAGATGCTTTTGGGTAATATGGAACATGATGTATCTGTACTATATTGTTTAGTATACAATACCTGTTCATTTCATTACCTTTGAAATGTGAACCATTATCACTTTTAATTTGCAATGAGGTTCAATAATGCAGCCTTATGAGATATAGAGTTTTAAAGGTGTTTTTTCTGGGTTACATTCTTATAAGGGCAAGCCACTAATACAACTGAATAGGTGTCAACACAAGCACATATAAATCTACATCCTTCATCTTGTGGTAGTGGACCAATATAATATATTTTCCATATTTGGGCTGGGACTTTTCCTCTTGCTACCTCCCCAATTACTACGTTAGGAACAGTTCATTCCTTTTCCAGTTGAAATATATGACATTCTTTTGCTATCTGTTTTAACAGTGAATGAGAGATACTGAAGTGGTCAGGAACTAGTTAAGTAGAAATCTCAGGAACTAAAGATAGGAGTCAAGAGATTAGCCAGGAATCAGTTAAGTGCAGTAAGTCCTGGTATGCAAAATGAACCAAGAATTAGCAAGTCCAGTAAAGTTGGAATAAACCCAAGAATCAATAAGAATGACCAGTACTAGGCAGGAGAATGCACTCCAGTAATCTATCTTATTTTTTTTTCTTCTGCTACATTCCCTAAGTCTGCATTCCCATCACCAAACCCTTACTCACTCTCCTGGTTCCCATGTCCAGCACTTGATTGATAAGTACTGAGGTAATTGCAATCTCCTGTTTCCCATACCCAACTCCTCATCAATCAGTAAGGTGTTTTCACTCCCTTGAGACAAAGAACAGATCCCCTGTACCTGGATGAGAATGGTATAAAAGGATCTGTACTTCTGGATTAGGCTGCTGCTCTCTTCTTTAATTGGCTTGAGAGACAACCCAGCTGATAATTAATTACAATTAAAGCTCCTTAAAACTTTTAATTGGACTCTGTGGTCACTTTGTTAAAACTTGCTATTTCATTTGGCTATTACAATATTAATACCTTGATCTTGTGCCTCCTGCTGTGTGGTCTGGACCCTTAAATGTCTGGCCATTTGGTGTACCCAGTTTGTTAATACCCAATCATCAGTTGTTGTCAAAGCAGGGACAACATGTTCAGTAGTAATCTTTGCCAGGCAATCAGCATGAACATTGTACTCACGTTCTGCATGCAGAACTCAACTCAAGGATCCACCAAGCCATGAACCAATACAAGCTTATCCCAGTAATGCTTCTTCAGTCCTCCAGCAATTCATCTGGCCTGAAGAACCAGGAGAAATCTTGGCCTTCCAGGAGGCCTCCAATGCAGCCTTCTGTCTTGCAGTCAGCCTTCACCATTTTCTCCAGCAGCCCAGCTCCCAGATGCTGGGACAATCCTGCTTCATCCACTAGGAGCCACCAGGAGGAAGAATCAATATTCTGTCTCTCCGCCTCTAGAAAATTTCTTATATACACACACTGACCTCCTGTCTCAGCAAACTCCCTCCTGCCACATCAGGAAGAGGAGACAGAGCTCACAATTTCCATACTTAGCCCTAAGTTACTAAGTGCTAAGTATCTGCTAAATTGATTGCTGTTACACCTGGATAAAAAGGACACACATTTCAGTACTCTAAAATTTAATTAGCAGTTTCTTTGCTGATGTTACAGTCTCTACTAGAACATGTCTCTGTTCCTTCCCTCAGTCAACTATTATATGTTGAAAAGCAATAGATTTGAACTCCTCTCTCAATGTAGAAAATGTGAAGGTAAAGAAAAATGTAACGTGCTCTTTCACATTCTGGGATTGTAGCAGGTGTACTTCTCTGAAACATGGCTCAGTCAGAAAATTAAGCAGAGAGAATGGGGCAGGAGACCAACATGTGGGAGAGAGACTCTACAGTGCCTGAGAAAGATGAAATGGCTTCTATGTAAGAATGATTCTATTCCACCAAAAGCCACTGAGATCACAGGCAGAGACCAATAAAAAGTCTATTTAATAGTGTGGTTAAACACTGAAAGAACTTTGCATACAGTCATTAATGGGGAAGTGAATCCAAGCAGAATATAAGAAAAAAGACTCAAATTTCCAAAATCTTAAAGAGGAAAAGAGATAAAAACCTTGAGCACAAGCATGTAAGCAACAGGAAAAATATTAATAATAAAAGGGATAGATGTCCTTTAGAACATCTAAGCAAGTACAAACATTTCTGAATAAACATTGCAAGACAATGATAATAAAATCAGTATCTAACAAGACAGAGGAACCTATGCTTTCTCAAGAGAGCATGGAACTACATCAAGATATTTCTAAGTGGTTGAAGAGAGAAATAAGAATCATGAAAATAAAATTTAAGGCTTAAACAGAAGAATTAATTAGCAAAAGAAAAAAATTTTAAATGCATAATGACAAATCTCTGCAAAGAAATAAAACATAATACAACAATTATGAATAAAATAAACAGAAATGCAAGACAATCTGGAAGAAAAGAAGAAAAACAGAAATAATATAAAATCATACATCATCTAAAATAACAAAGCAAATAGATGCAAAAGACAGGATGCATTCAAATAATATCAGTCTCATAGATCTCCAAAAAAAAGAGAAATAAAAAAAACATCTGACCATACATGATAATTAATTAAATAAAAATGACCAAAACATATAGACACAAAAAAAGAAGTGGATATAGGAAAAAAAGCAAATTATTCTGTATTTCACTTCTAGTGAGATGTGTCTTTTTTGTCAACTATCATTTCCAAGGCAAGTAAGTCACATTTTGACAGTGATTAAATTCAACAGTTCCAATAACAAATACCACAATCCACAATAAATCAGAAAAATACTTTCAAATATAAAGGAAGATAAATTTGAATAATTCAAGACTATTCTACACACACCAGAAACTTTGGTAGAAAATATAATATGTTCTGAAAAACAAAGGGGATCATCATGAAATAAAAAGTGACATACTCTGCATATCTGAACCTAATCAACAACTGAAAAAGTCAACATTTGGTGGGGGTGGAGTCAGAGAAGGGATGAGGACACCTGAAATTGTCTTATAAAATAAAATGAGAGCAGATTGTGTAATTTCCAAAAACCTAGATAAAGAGAATCCAAGGAATTTAGTTGGGTAACAAAATAAATTACCCTAGGGGTGAAAAATAAACCTATCAGGAGAAAGACGCCTATGAGATTAAAGATAACAACATAAAAATCAATGACAGAAGAATAATTAAAAGTTATTTCTAGAGAAGTGGAACCAGAGCTTGAGAGGAGACAAGAAGTTTCCTGAGCTCTCCCCAGTTTCCCCCAGAAACATTAAATCAAAACTCTAAATAGAATCTGGAGCAAAAGAATGCACAAAAAGTTGGAGTGAAACAAATTTCCAACTTAAGATAACTTAAAAATGAGTTCACAAAAAGTCTGTCTCATAAAAGGCGAACCAGTCAGGCCAGATGATGTCCAGGCATATCAGCAAGAGGTTCATAGTCACAGAACAAATAAGCATCCAAGGCCACTGGATCCTGACTTCGTAGGTTGTGGTACAGCAGGTCAGCTCTGAGGATTCCAGTTTCAGCAAAAAAAAGATGCCAGCCTACTGAAGCCTGGAACAACAGATGTGATTAAGCTAGTCAACTCAAACACAGTGGGGAACCTGAAAGCACCTGAGGCACCAGTGTGGAAAGCCAATGACCAAGTGCTTAGCACCCAGGACAGGAAGCTTGAGACAATGACCTCTCTCCCTCAGCAGCAGAGATCAACTTTAAATGAGTAAAAATTAAACAAACAAAAAAGAACCCTGACAATAGTAAACTACAGTGACAACAGGGAATATCATATGATCATTACTCTCATTGGTTCTGATTTAAAGAGAGATCAATACAAACAGCTAAGTTTAGATTCTAACATGAAGACACAAAAATGCATAACAATAGAGAAAAAGAAGGAGGGGGAGGAGCAATGTATGAAATTTACTAGCATTGGTTTTGGTTCAAGGAAGGAATAACATTCTCTTAAGTATAAAAACCTATTGTGTCCTACAGGCAGTAGGACTGATAAGGGGGGGAGGGGTGTAAGAGGGGAGAGGGTGGTCAGTAGGCAAAGAAAGAGTAGCAAGGGGACAGGAAGGTAAAGAGGGTGGGACACAGGGAGGAAAGAGTGAGGGAGGTGGTGGTCAAAAGGAAAACTCTTAAGGAAGGGTAGGGAAGAGGAAGACATGAAGATATAAACAGGGAATAGAATAAGATGGAGGGAAAGTCACAGATAATAATCACAGCTGTGAATGTGAATGGGTTGAACTCACCCATAAAGCTGAGGCAGATAACAGAATGGATTAAAAATCATAATTCTACAATATGCTGTCTACAAGAAACACATGTGACCGAAGGGGATACACACAGGATAAAGGTAATTGGATGGAGAAGAATATATTATGCCTCAGCAAAAGTAAAAAAAAAACAGGGTTAGCAATCCTTATTTCAGATTAAGCAAAAGCTTAAATGGATCTCATTAAAAGAGATGAAGAAGGAAACCACATCCTGCTAAAAGACAACATTGAGAATGAAACAATATCATTACTTAACATATGTGCACCAAGAAGTATAGAATCCAGATTCCTAGAGGAAAAGTAAAGGGAATTAGAGGAAGAAATAGATAACAAAACAGTACTAGTGGGTGACCTCAATCTGTCCCTCTCTGAACTTAATGAATCTAACCTCAAAATAAACAAGAAAGAAGTTAAGGAGGCAAATAGGATTTTAGAGAATCTAGACATGGTAGATCCCTGGAGAAAACTGAATGGAAATAAGAAGGAATATACCTTCTTCTCAGCAGTACATGGTACATACACAAAAACTGACCATGTTCTAGGGCATAAAAACCTCACAATTCAGTGCAGAAAGGCAGAAATATTAAATGCATCATTCTCAGATCATGATGCAATAAAAAATTATATGCAAGAAAGGGTCCTGGAAAGATAGGCAAAAAACTAATTGGACACTTAACAATGTAATTTTAAAGAATGAGTGAGTCGGGCGGCTAGGTGGCACAGTGAATAGAGCACCGGCCCTGGAGTCAGGAGTACCTGAGTTCAAATCTGGCCTCAGACACTTAACACAAAAAACTAGCCGTGTGACCTTGGGCAAGTC
>JAQQSW010017660.1:0-11413 GCA_028646575.1 Pseudocheirus occidentalis | reverse complement strand
CAAATTGTTTTCTCTTGGCAGCCTGTAATATTTTCTCCATGGGGTGGGGTTTTTGCAACCTGGTCATAACATTCCTAGGAGTTTTCTTTTGGGGATCTTTTTCAAGAGGTGATTGGTGAATTCTTTCAAGTTCTGTTTTGCCCTCTGATTCTAAAATATCAGGGCAAATTTCCTTGAGAATTTCTTGAAGGATGTTTTCTAAGTTCTTCTTTTGATCATAGCTTTCCGGTAGTCCAATAATTTTTAAATTGTCTCTCCTGGATCTATTTTCCAGATCAGTTGTTTTTTCAAGGAGATATTTCATATTGCCTTCTATTTTTTTATTTGGATCTGTTTAATAATGTCTTGATTTCTCATAACGTTATTTGCTTCCATTTGCTGCACTCTAATTCTGAAGGAATTATTCTCTTTAGAATGCTTTTGAGATTCTTTTTCCTTCTGGCAAATTCAACTTTTTAAGGCATTCTTCTCCTCATTGGCTTTTTGGGCTTCTTTTGCCATTTGAGTTCATTTGTTCTTTAAGGTGTCATTTTCTTCAGTCAGGTTGTTGACTCTCTTTCATGATTTTCTTGCATCATTCTTATTTCTATTCCTAATTTTTCCTCCTCTTCTCTTATTTGGTTTTCAAAGTCCTTTTTAAGTTGATCTATGGCTTGTAGGCACTCTTCCTGTTTCTTGGAAGCATTTGTTGTGGGAGTTCTGACTGTGTTGTCTTCCTCACATTGCATGCTTTGATCCTTTTTGTCCCCAAAAAAGGATTGTAGAGTTTTATTGCTATTCTTACATTGATTCCTTTTCCTCGTGTTGGCCAGAAAATTAATTGCTTGATTTTTAGCTCTGTGGAACTCTGCTTCCAAGTGTGAATGCTCTGTACCAAATTGTTTGGGCATTCACAACTGTCAGAGCTATTAGGGGGGTGCTGCAGCCCCCACCAGCTTTGGCTTGCTGAAAGTGCACCCTAGGACCACCACCCAAGACCACAATCCAGATCCTGGCCACTCAATGCAAGAGCCCTTGGCCTTTGATCAATTTCTTTGGCCCTCCTGAAGTCTGCAAGCCCAGAGCTCTGAATCAGGCGGGTTGGGCTGCTTCCTTGCCCTGGGGGCAGTTTTGCCAGATCGCTTTTCCCCGGCCCCCAAATTTAGCTTGAATTCTACTGACCTTTCTCTTAGCCTTATTTCTCCTGGCTTGATAAATGTGGAAACTGCCTTACTTGCTGCCTATTTGCTCTCCTGTAGACTCCAGCTGTGGTTCCTCCCAACCACCCTAGGGCCATGGCCAACTGCAGTTTTGGGCTGGGCTAGCCTTGGCTTACAGCCTACAGCAATGAGCCCCACCTGCTGATCTGCCTTCAGCAAGAGATGTGTTTTCTGTATTTTTGTCATTTTGGGGGCCCTAAAATTTGTTTAGATTGGTATTTTATGGGTATTCAAGTTGGTTGTGTGGGAGCTGTGATACTTTGCTGCATCTATGCCACCATCTTGGCTCCACCTCCCATCAAATCAGATTTTAATACTCATTTCTACAAAAGAAATATCTCTAAATAGTGGAAAGAAGTTATGCAAATAAATTCCAATTTCTTAACAGCTGAAATGTTGACACTAGAATTAATGTTTGAGGAAATGCTTTTTGTAGCCATTTAATTTGAGAGTGACACCTGTTCCTGCTCCCTGCACAGAATTATACCCCTCCCTGCTGGAACCCCACAATGTATAGCCAAATGTAAGTCATAGTTCAACCTCCAATGGCTCCTTGCTGGCTCTTCCTGATCAGATTTTTGCCCCCAGTGTTCACAGACTTTGGTCACTCTATGATGACCTGGGTGGGAATAATAACTCACTGATCAGGCCTTGATCTGGTGAGTTTTTAAAGGTCTTTGTTAGATTTGTAGTTGAGAGGAACAAGGCTCTACTGATTATTTCTACACAGCCATCTTGGCTGCTTTTCCTGATAACAAGTATTATTTAGTACCTACTATGTTCGAGGTAATATGCTAGGTAATAGGGATGCAATTATAATGTATGAAACAAACATAACTTGCCAGGAGAAATGTTTCAATAGACAGAGATGTGAACAGATAAATTCCTGAAGTACGGAGCAACTTACCTGAATATTAGAAAAGAAGGAATTTAGTGCAAAATGGGAAATGGGGTGATATAAGGCTAGAATTGTCAGTTTAACCAGAATGACAAGAGTGCTAGATATCATTATAAGCAGTTTATAGCTTCTCCCAAAGACTATAGGGAGCCACTGAAATTTTTCTGAAAAGGAAAATGGTCAAACATATATATTAATTAAAGAGTGTAAGAGAGTTTATACTTTTATTTGGAGGGGGGGAGGCAGAGCAATTGGGGCTAAGTGACTTGCCCAAGTCACATGGCTAGGAATTGTTCAATGCCTGATGTCATATTTGAACTCAGGTCCTCCTGACTCCAGGTCTGGTGCTCTATTCACTGTGCCACTGAGCCGCCCCAAGTTTGGACTTCTTAAATTGAAAGAAGCATTAAATTTCTTTTACTTGACATCAGAGGGTAAACTAACAGTAATGAGTAGAAAGAGCAAAGAGACAGATTTCAGTGTCATGTAAGGGGGAAAAGTATTGCCAACTATTAGAACTGTCCTTGTGTGGAATCAGTAGACTTGCATGGTGGGTACTCACCTCTTACTGGAAGTCTTCATGTAAAGACTGGATGATCACTTTTCAGGTATTTGAGAGAAGGGTAAATGTGTGCAGGTAATTGGACTGAATTGCTTCTACATACTTTCCAGTTCTGAGTCTATGATTCTGTGAAATATGTAATTGACAATTTTGGCCCTCAAAAACAGGTGCATAACACACCATAACCTATAATAATAAATTGGGTTACAATATTAAGATGTCTTAAATGTGCACAATTTAAAACACTGGATATAGTTCATACTGCAAAAGAAATATATTTAGAGAACTTTCTGAAATATGTGCTATGATTTGACCCTTCTGCGTCCAAAGTAGGCAACAATGTCCAGAGGGGAGAAAGTCCTCCTTCCTCAAACCTGATCATCCCCTTTGTGAGTTGTCCCTGCTCTGCAGGTTTATACTAGGCTACTCTTCAACCCAAGGGTCAGAATATCAGGATCATAATTCTTTCCCCATAATTTATTTGTGCACTAGGTTTATGGCTTCCACCTTGAAATGTCATTATCAGTGAGACTGACTTATTATGGAGCAAATTGAAATGAACCAGGAAATGTGCCTCTCCCAGTATTTCAGCATTCCAAATGCAAGTACAGCTTCTTAGAGAACCCCTCAAATTGCCATCAGGGTCCAAATTGAATGTGAACCAGAGAATGCTTCAGTGCCCGTTATTAAGATCTATTACTGCTCTGAATTTGGCAGAGAATCAATCTAAAGTTGAAATCTTAATCTTTTGAGTTGCAGTTTGGATAACCATAAATAATTCAGGCCTAAACTCATTTGTGATCAGCATTGCTGTCTGGAAGTATGGCAGATTAGGGTTGCTCATCATGTCCAATTAAAATGAAAATAGTCAAATGGCTTCTCCTTAACCCTGTTTGCTTCCTACAATTTTGGTCAACATATCATGAGTACTAAGTGGAGTCCAAAATAAATTTCTTTGATTGCCTCTGCCCTGGAAGACCAAGATAAACCTAACAGCAATTTGTTGTTGTTATTTAGGCATGTCAGACTCTGTGACACCCTTTAGGGTTTTCATGGCAATGATACTTGAATGGTTTGTCATTTCTTCTTCCAGCTTATTTTACAGATGAAGAAACTGAGACAAACAGGGTTATGTGACTTGTTTAGGCTTAAACAGGTAGTAAGTGTATGAAGCCAGTTGTGAACGTAGGAAGTAGAGTCTTCCTAACTTCAGGTTCCCCACTCTACTGTGCCACTGTATGCAATAATTAAGCAATGACTAAGATCAAGCCTTGAAGAGTGGGCTATCTCTCAATTCAATTTGACAGACATTTATTAAGCACCAACTATATGTGGAGTGCCTTGAACAGTGGGGTTGTGGAAAACGATAGAGTAAGAAGCCTAAAGTAATTGAGGAACAATTTAGTTGGAAATGAGACATGGATAACTAAATATACTGAAGTAAGAATAAGAAATGTGTATAGGAGAGATCAAACAAAGAGACATGAAATATAAAAAAATGGCAAAAACTTAGTCACAAAGAAGTAATCCTGGCACTCTTCACTTCAACAATTTAGCCTGGGGGAGTCTGAAATATCTGACTTCTTGCTGTAGGTCATGCACTGCTGGATGAGCACTGGAAACAACTAATTGGGATAGTCTTGACCAGAGGGTAATCCCTTATTTTTTGGAGTGTGAAAGGCAAGGCAATTGGGGTTAAGTGACTTGCCCAGGGTTGTAAAACTTTAGGGTCAACTCCCTGAGGTCAGATTTGAGCTCAAGTCCTACTGACTCCAGGGCTGTGCTCTCTTCATTGTGCCACATTGCTTCCTCTGACCAGAGAGTAATCTTAAAGATGATTTGTGACCAAGAGGAAAGGGGGCCAAGAGATGCTTTTTCTGAGGAACCCCTCTCCTTGGTGATTTAATAGATTACATAAGGGGAAAAATGTCAATGTTCTTTTTTAGGGACTGATTTTGTTCTATTTCACTTTTATCTAGGAGACAGAGTGGGAATGTTGGAGAAAGATTGATGCTCAGTAGTCATGTTTCTTTCAATAATGGACTTAATCAGGAATTTTCTCTTTAATCTCAAGAGGCCTTATGAACCTCAATAAAGATCAAAAGTTAGTGTACAGCTTCAGGGAAGTTTCTCAGTTGATCAAGTCAAGTTCCCTTGTTATTACACAATGAACATTTATTACATATCTATCTTGTTAAAAGCATTTTGCTAGCTGAGGCTAATATAAAGTCAAAAGTTGCCTTTAAACAACTTATAGCATATTGGGAGAATACTGTATCTGCTAAAGAACTTGAGAGGGAAAAGAGCACTAGATAATGAAGAAAAGGGCAACTATAGGGCTATCAGATCTCACCATTCTCACTTCTATCAAATCTATTACCATTCTAATCTGAATAGAGTTTAGTGAAATATATATATATATATATGTATATATATACACACATGTATATGACATACGCACATATATTATAAAATAGATTATTAACAATTTTGAACATTCATCAGAAGTTAGTATGAACCTGATCACATTCCCTAGAATAACAATATTTAAGGGAGTAGATAGTTTAATTCTTACCTACTTTCCCTTCTCTCTAAGAGCAGAGTAGCCTCCAAACCTAAATTCCTGATTACTCTTCTGGCAGGAATTAAGTATTTCTTGGAGAAGGATGATGGGAAAAGAGGCTTGAGATGTCTATTCTGCCTTTCTTTGATATTCCATGCAACTTGAAGGGTTATAGTATTCACAATGATGTGGGGGTTCACTATATACAGTTATATGTACATATATGTACATATACGCCGTGTGTGTATATATACATATACATATACATGTGCGCATGTGTGTATGCATGTGTTTCTGTGAGTGTGTGAAAGCATATCAGTTCCACCAAGAAAGAGTACTAATTGTAGTAGCAGCTTCCAGGAAAGTCTCAGTACCCTCTGTAGTTGCAGTAGGACCAGTTGCCAATAAGCTTCAGCTTGTTTTCAGATTGATTACATTTTGGGCCTTAGGAATGATTGTCAAAAGAAAGAATCATGAAAACCTCTCTCTTTTTGTCTCTCCCCTCACCCTGCATCTCTAACTTGCACCTGGACATTGTAGGTAGGAAGTAAAGGAGTGGTAGCAATGAGGATTTATTTCTTATCCCTTTAAGGGTTGTTTTTGTAGTCAGGTCACTGAGTACCTCTTAAACTAGAGGATGGTCTTTTCATTTTGTCTTATAGGAATGTGAAGTCATTAACAACTTTTGAGCAGGAGAGTGATCTGCTCAGAGTAGTACATTAGGAAGATTGCTTTGGCACCCATGTGAAGAAATGATTGAAATTTGGAAGGAACTGATACTTCTACTGCAAGACAAGGGTATTACTTCAGAAACAATCTCAGGCAGAAATCCACGGGTTGCCTAAGGTCATCACTTATTTGTGAAAATTATTCTCTGGTAGTTTGGTCAATTCATATACTGGTTCCTTCCTGGTCAATTCAGATGCCCCTAGATGAGCAGGCCTTTTTAGAGGAATTCCACTGTACTGCAAATATGGTACCTATTCCACCTTGACCAGTGCATGCTCAGGATAATGGCCTTCAAAGACACACAAACCCATAATCTAGAGCAGAAGCCCTGTCTATTGAATTGTATAGAGAGAGAAGTCCTTAGAAGAATGATTCCAAGTATAAGTTCCTTAATTCTGGTTGACTTGAAAGAATTTATATCTTCAAATAATTCTCCATCAAGACTGGAGTCACAAAATTCTGAACTAACTTGTTGCTTCTTTAACTTTAAGATTGTGTTTTATTCAACCTCTCATGGATGGGAGGGCTAACTCTTTTGTGTAGCAACTGTAGGAATTGATTGTGGCCCCAGAGTAGCACATAAAGTTGTTTCTAAGCCCTCTGTTTTCACCTAGAAATTCCAGTCTTCTCCAGTTAATATAAAGAGCCACTAGCATATGTGACAGCTTTGAATTGCAAAGGAAATCTACTATGTACTTCTTTACTCCTTTTAACAGGGTTAGAATGACCTTGTACCACAATTTCCTCACATCACCAGTACCTTTAGTAGTAAAACAACATCTTTTAACATGAAAAACAAAATAGGAGAATCTTGATAATGTGTAGTTTACACAGTATTTCACAGGTATTTGAGACACAAAAAAGCAAGCTTCATTACGCACAAACCTACTTTTGTGATGGGAAAAAAACCTCCTGAAGAAGAAAAAAGTTTCAGGATCATGAGATCATATATCTATGATGGTCTAGTGAAAGCAGTGGGTCCTCAGAACAATAGGCACTGCACCTGTACTCTGCTGCCAGATCCACTGGAAAATGATAACAATCAATGTAGCACTTACATTACAGAAACCTTAAGAGGTCTATAGTACAATCATTAATACATTTACACATTTTCTTCATTACATTTAAAGATGAAGAAAATGAGATTCACATTATTTTGGTGATATGTCAATAGCTACATGTTTGGTGAATAACTATAACTGACTCTGAGGTTTATAAAGTAGTCTTCCTTATAAATATCTGGCCACTTGACCAAGGTGGCTCTGGAGGAGAAAATGAGGTTGGTGACGTTGCACACACACACCCCCCTCAAATCAATGTCAATGGAAAGTCATGTCCATCATTTCCCTGATGCCATTGTCCTCATTGAGAACAAAGGACAAACACAACATTTTTTCCCTATGATTTGTGATTTTTGAATAAAAACATTGAAATAGGTGTTATTATCATACCAGTTTTAAGGATGAGTATAACAGATCTAGAACTAGAAGGGACATGAGAGGCTATGTAATAAAATTCCCTAGATTTAAAAATTAAGAAGCTGAAGACTAAAGAGTCCTTGCTCAAGTCACTTTACTGAGGGGGTAAACATCACAAGCAGGACTGGAACTTTTGGTCCTCCTATTCTGCAGCCAGTGCTCTTTTCATTCTACTGAAAGGTTTCTCAGACAGCTAGTATATCCTTTGCAGATGGTACAGAAAAAGTTTCAAATTATTTCTTGGGGATCAATAGGATGCAGAAAGTCTAGATTTGAATACAGATCTTCCTAAGGTAAATCTCTCTTCTTCTCTGTTTCATGTTGCCTTTGAAGTGGAGTTTCTACCTGAAACCAGGTTTTCTGAGTTCACGTCTACTGTATTTTCCACTATGCTTCATTGTCATTCAATGAAAGTATTTTTCCCATGCATGTAAAATGACTGATTTTTCATTAATTCAAAGAGTGATTTAAGACTGCCAAAGTGGTAGTCTGACATATAGCCAAGGCATGTACTGGTGCCAGCTCAGAGATTCCCAAAAGAATGCACTATTAAATTTTCAGTGCAAACATTTACATCTCAGAAATTGGTAAATGTTAGAGATTAGGGCTTGATTCATTGTTTGGTTGAATATACTTAAGAATGTGATGGAGAAAATTTTAATGCATATTAAAATTAAAAGCATGTTGTGTATTCACATTTGTGTGTGTATTGAAGAAATAGTTGTTAAAGATTTACTAGCATACCTGTGCATAAAATCATTTTGTAATGCTTAGAGTAAGCATTTCTGGGTGACTGATTCCTTAAAATAAAACTGTGTGTTGAAATAATAATATATTGATCTCCTCCAATTGCATTTCATCTAAACATACAAGTCATTAATTTTATAAAAATTATTCTGTCTCTCTGTCTCTTATTTTTCTTTGTATCTTCATAAGCTTGAACAGTGGTTGACACATAGTAGTATTTAATAAATTGTTGCATTACAAAAGTATCTGTGTGTTTGTGTGGTGTAAGCGATGGAGAGGGCACAAATAAGAAAGGGGATTGGGAACTGATTTGTTCTGTGAAGGTTGGATTCACTCAAAGGGCCATTCTTGAAGACCTAAGGGGCACATGTAGCCTCAAGGCTGCAAGTTCCCTGCCCTGGGATAAAGTATTGGCCTTGGATTGCAGAGACCATGAGTTCATTTCTGGCCTCAGATACTGTATCAATAATGCAATATTCACAACATCCACGGTGGTTATGAATATGCTGGTATAGTTGTGAATCACAAAATGTAGGAAACTCTCCACATGGAGGGCAGAAACAAAGTCTTTATTCAAACACCAGAAAACTGAGTCCCAGAACCAGAAGGATGAGTCCCAGAACCAGAAAGTAAAAATCATTGCAGTAGTCACAAAGTTGATACACAAGGTTAATGCAGTGAACACCCACATTCCCAAGCCTTCACAATAGAACAGGCTCCCGCAAGCAGGGATCCATCTCTCACTCACAATAGCTCCTCAGCCTGGTTCTTGGAAGTTCTCAGTAAAAGTTGCAGAAGGAGGATCTCAGTCAAAAGGTGCAGTCTCCTGGTGGTCACTGAGAGAAAAATCTGACTGTCCTGTTGGTTCTCTTCCTTGTATAAAATATAGCTCCTCCCTGTTCTGCCCCTTCCTGTTAAGATGTTAACTACTCCCAAGGTGTTAACTTGAAGTAAGGTGCTAAGTGACTGTTTACTAAGTGCCAATAAAAAGTGGCCTGGAAGATCTTCAGATTCCATTAACATTACAGATACTAGCTATGTGACCTTAGGGAATCCATTTATCCCTGTTTTCCTCAATATCCTCATGAGTAAGATTAGCTAGAGAAGAAAATGGCAAACTACTCCAATATCTTTGCTAAAAAACCCCAAAAGGGTCATGGATAGTCAGATGTGACTGAAACAACTGAAATACAACACAAAGAGGTATGGAATTTAAGAGTCAGATATAAGCAAAAAAAAATTCAGGAATGGGAAACAGCCTGTGCTTCCACGGAGGGAGGAAATAGTATGATATATAAAAAGAAGCAGATTTTTCCCAGGACCAGATATTTTTACAAATCAATTCTAATTGTTTAAAGAAAAAATAAACCCAAATTATATAAATTATTTGGGAAAACAGGGAGAGTCCTATAAAATTCCTTTTATGGCACACATATGTTGCTGATACCAAAACAAGGAAGAGTTAAAACAGAAAGTAAATTATAGACCAATTTCCCTAATAAATATTGATGAACAAAATGATATAAAATAGCAGCAAAGAGATTACAGCAATTTATCAAGAGGATAATACATTATGACCAGATGAGATTTATACAAGGAATGCAGGGCTTGTTCAGTATTAAGAAAACTAGCAGCATGATTGACCATATCATTAAAAAAAACTAAGAGAAATCATATGGTTATCTCAGTAGAGGCAGAAAAAGCTTTTGTCAAAATTCAATACACATTCCTATTAAAAACATTAGAGAGCATAGGAAAAAATGGAGTCTTCCTTAAAGTTTTAAGTAGTATCTATCTAAAACCATTCACAAGCATTATCTGTAATGGGGATAAGCTATCCCAATAAGATCAGGGGTGAAACAAGGATACCCATTATCACCACTACTATTCAAAATTATGATATAAATGTTATCTTTAGCAATGAGTAGAAAAAGAAATTGAAGAGATTAGAATACGCAATTAGGAAACAGAAATATCACTCTTTGTAGATGATCTGACATTATACTTTGAGAATACTAGAGAATCAATCAAAAAGCTACTTTCAATTACTGATAACTTTAGCAATGTTGCAGGATATAAAATAAACTGACATCAATTATCAGCATTTCTATATATTACTAACAAACCATAGCCGTAAGAGATAAATTCCATTTAAAATAACTGTAGGCAATATAAAATACTTTGGATTCTACCTGCCAAGACAAACACAGGAACTATATGACCTCAAAAACTTTTCTCACAAAGTCATATCTAAATGATTGGAAAAGTTACCAATTGCTCATGGGTAGACTGAGCTAATATAATAAAAATAATCATTGTGCCAAAATTAATTTCTTTATTCAGTGTCATACCAATCAAACTACCAAAATATTATTTTATAGAACTAGAAAAAATAATAAATTTGTCTGGAAGAACAAAAGTTCAGCCATATGAAGCAAATTAATGTGATAATGCAAAGGAAGGTGACCAAGCCATACCAGAATAAAAATTATTTTCTGAAGCAGCAGTCATTAAAACTATTTGATACTGCTAAAAAAATAGTGGTGGATCAACAGTATAGTTTCAGTCCACAAGACATACTGGTCAATGACAATAGTAATCTGTTGTTTGATAGACCCAAAGAAAGTAGATTCTGGGACAAGAATTCATTATTTGACAAAATCTGCTGTGAAAACTGGAAAGCAGTATGCCAGAACTGAGGCACAGATCAACATCTTGTACTGCATACCAAGATAAGGTCATAATAGGTACATGATTTAGACATAAAGTGTGGCACCATAAGGAAGTTAGGAGAACAAGGAATAGATTACTAATAAGATCTAAGGAGAAGGGGAAAAATTATGACCCAAAAATGATAGAGAGCATTATGAAATGCCAAATGGATAATTCTAATTCACCTAAATTAAAAAGTTTTTACACAAACCAATATAATCAAAATTAGACGGAAAACAGAAAGCTGAGAAATGTTTTTATAGCCAGTCTTTCTGATAAAGCTGTGTCACATTGACAAAACTACAATCATTCACCAATTAATAAATAGTCAAAGGATATGAAGATAGATTTTTGATAAAGAAATTCAAGCTAGCTATCAACTTACGAAAAATGCACTAAATCACTATTGATTAGAGAAATAGAATTTATTTATTTTTTAATTTAGTTTTTATTTGTTTTCTTGTTTACATTATTCATTTTCATTACATTTTTTGAATTACACATTTTCTCCCCGTCTTGCTCCTG
>JAQQSW010017659.1:0-11413 GCA_028646575.1 Pseudocheirus occidentalis | reverse complement strand
AAGAGAGGATAGAGAAGGGGGGATGGGGAGAGAGAGGGAGATGAACACACATAGAGTATAAGTGCATATGTGGGAGGGGGAGGAGGGGGTGCTGTGATATCCCCCTGGCCAGTAGAGCAGGTTACCCAGGCCCTCTTAGGTAGGAGGACTCAATGTCCCTTAGTGGAAAGAGGCTGTGATTTGGAGTCTGAAGATTTGGAAAACCAGAGTTACAATTGCCCTCTCTGCCTCTGCCTGGATTTGGAGTCAGAGACTTCAAAGTAAATCATTTCACAGATCTGGGTTTTAGTATAAAATGAGGCGTTCAAACTAGACAATTTCTAGTCATACTGAGATTCTACAATTTTAGGGAAGGAGAAGAAATCTGGAAAATAGAAAGTACCAAGAAGGAATAAAGGATTGTGGGAGGTTTGGGGGAAGTTGGGGGTTGGTTGGTTTTAGGCCTAGACTTGTGATTTCGTCAGTGTAGGAAATTCCTGGTGTAGGAAAGTGTCTGTAATTGATGTAATCTGGAATTTATTGGGTTCTCAGCATTTACATGACTTAACCATGGTCACACAGCTAGCATACCTTAGAGGTAGGTCTTGAATCCAGACCTTTCTGACAATAAGACTGGCCCCTTTTTATTAGCCTCACTATTAATGACCACATTGCATCTCAAAGGGTTATCTATAGGACCACAAAATCCCAAGGTAGAAAGGACTTTAAAGGCCAATCAATCTAACTTTCTATTTTACAGTTGAGGAAAATGAGTCATGGAAGAAGGGAAATGACTTGCCCAAGGATCTCTGACTTCAGATCCAGCGTTCTTTCCCTTATACTGTATTGCTCATGGGCCTGCCCAAGGGATATATCCATCCATACCCTTGAGTATGATTGACCTGTCTCCCTATCTCTATCCTATAGTCTTTAGAATTTCTAGAGCAAGTATTTGAGCCTAGGAATCTCTGGGGGCTGGTATTTAGTCCCACACCCAGTCTGGGCCAGCTGGGACCACTTCCACGCCCCTTCTGCCATTTCTGCCCCCAGCTCCTTACCTGTGAGGTGAGCTGCTGGCTTGTTCTGATAGGATCTCCGCTCTAGAAAGAGATAGAGGTCAGAAGTCAAAGGTTGGGGATACAGGTAGCATCTCCACCTCTGGGCCTCCTCCTCTGTCACTCAATCCTTCCTTTGAGCCCCTTGCAACACTCCTCCTAATCCCCTCCCTTCTGGGGTCACAACCATCCCCAGATCCTGAGGTCAGAAGATCACAAGATCCTAGCCCTAGAGCTGGACAAGCTCACAAAATATTTTCACTTTACAGGTGAGGGGAGACCCAAGGAGATAAGATTGACTTGCCCATGACCACACAGGCGGTAAGCAGAGGAGCTGAGATTTGAACCCAGATCATTGGACCCCAAATTCAGTTCCTGGACCTCAGCTGTGAGTAGGAATAAGTTATATTATGTTTACCACCTCTGCTCTCCCACACTCCCCCCTCCCCCCCCCCCCCCGCCGGTCCCAACCCCAACACACACTCATAACCCTGGGTTATGCAAACTCCATTGGGCAATAGTGTTCCTAGGCTTGAAGGGGGGAGGAAGGAGGAGCACAGATGCAGAAGGGAAGCTGGAAGTGGGGGTGGGGGAGGGAGAAGAAAGACAGAAGTCAGGTTGGGAGGGGGAGGATGGGGGTGGGAAGACCATAGCCTGAGAACCAGCCCAGGGCATGACAGAAGACAGGATGACATTTGGTTGAAGAGCTTGGGTGAACCCTCCTCCTGGGCAGTGCTGGCCCTTCTATCTCCGGCCCTTCCTTTAAACTTACCCTGAACCAGCTTCTCCAAGGAGCCCTCCTCTCTCTGAAAAACAGAAATGCAGAGTGACTATGGAAACCACCAGGCAAGTGGCAAATGCACACACTCGCGCGCGCGTGCACACGCACACACACACACACACACTCACGCACACATACACACACACACACTCACTCACATGCGCACACACGCACACTCACGTGCACACACAGGGATGTACATGTAGACATATGAGTACCATGTGTCCACACAGAGGCACTTACACATTCACACAAATGCACATTTACTCACACAAGTATAAAGATAGGTACACAAAGAGCTTGCTCACTCACCGGTAGCTGAAGTCTGAGGGCCATTAGGTCCCAATGGAAGTTCCATAGGAAATACCCTTCAATAGTAACACCTGCCAGTGCCAGTAGCAGTAGGAGCCCCAAGCCCAGCTGGGTTCTCTGGCATGTCCGCTGCCTGCTGCCTCCCCGCCGGGGGAAGGGCACATCTCTCTGTCCATCCACAACGAACACTGATGGATGAATCACTGGATCTCTCATGGCTCTTCTGCCCTCTGGAACCACAGCTACTGAGTAAGTCTCCAGATTGGGTGCCCAGTCTTAATGCCCGGGAACCTGCCCAGGCTCAATTCTTAGGAAACTTACTTGGTCTCCAGCCCAGGAAAGGGCCAACTCTAGTGCCCAAGTAGGTAAGGGCCTGGGAAGTACCTGATGTTCGTCTCAGAGGAAGCCTCTGATGGTTACAGCGTGGGTATACTGTTGGCAGTCTGATGAATGCACTAGTACGACCCTGGGGCTATCAGTTCTTAAGAGGAAACCGATTGCTTACCACATGTGCTCTGGCTAAGCCTCCCTGACAGGTGGGCAGGCAAACCGAGACTGCTCTGGTCCCAGCCTTTGCCCCAAGAGCCTCTTGAAGCCACTCTGCCCCGCCCCGTTCCCCTGGCCGCCCCCTTCCTGCCCCAGTAGCTGGTGGGCGGATAGGACTGATGCACTCACACTTTCCAGTTTTCCAAGACCATATGGAACCTGGGTGACCCTTCTCTGGGAAAGCTATTAAAGCATGTGTGCCCCAAGGGCCTGGGGGACACCAAAGAGGGGGGCCAAAGGAAGCCAGGTAGTAGAGTTCATGAAGCCTGAGGAGGAAGAAGGACCAACAAAGATCATCTGAATCAGAAATGTAGTCAGGGCAGAGGACTTTAGAGATGAAAGGGAGCTGAGAGCTCCTCAGGCAGGATGGTGAGGGTGGCTAGGCAGCTACGCTTGGCATCAGGGAGACTTGGGCTTATTCCTGCCTCACATATAGACTAGCTGTGTGACCTTGGGTGAGTCATTGCCCCCCCCAAGGGCCTTAGTTTCTTCATCTGTTAGATAAGTTATATTAAATGATCTCTAAGATCTTTCCAACCTTCTAATCTATGACTGTCCCCTACTCCACTCCCGATACCTAGGATCTTGAGAGACCAAAATAAGAGGGATCTGAGCTGGATGGAGGACTGAGAAGTAGTGATAGAATACAGGCTCCATTACTGATTCCCACGGGTCAGACATGGGCCTCTTCATATGTAGTGGCTCTGTATGTGAGTAGGTGTGAATGTGGCAGGTGTGGGATGGGGGAGAGGAGATGCAGATGTGGAGGAGAATCAAGTGGGAAATGAGGGTTATTGATGATCTCCAAATACATGTTTCCCATCTTGGTTTGGAGACAGAGTGGGGGGGGGGAGTGGGGCATCTAGGAGATGCTGTGGATGGAGGGTCAGACCTGGAGTAAAGATGACTCATCTGCCTGAGTTCAAAATCTGGCCTCAGACACTTATTAACTTCATGACCCTGGGCAAGTCACTTAACCCTGTTTGTCTCAGTTTCCTCATCTGTGAAAGAGATGGAAAAGGGAATGGCAAACAGCTCTAGTACCTTTACTAAGAAAACCCCAAGTGGGGTTATGAAGAATCAGAAACAACTGACAAGCATTGAACAATAACATGGAGGGAGATCCAAGGGTCCAATTGAGAGAACCCTGAAGGCCTTGGGTTTGGGGATATGTGTAGCAGGGGTTATTGTCCCTCCTAAGTCCCCCAGCGACCTTGGAGTCTCTGTGTTCAGCCCCATATTCCTTCCACCCCGACCCAGAATTGAACCCAAATCACAAATCCTCCAAACCAAAAGTGTTTACTGGACTGTCTGTCTGGGGGCCTGGATACCTGAGGGTTCCAGCTGCCCCATCTCTCACCCATCTACACCCCCCCTCCTCACATATGGGATATGTGTCTTTTCAGGAAACATTTACTAATCACCTGTTGCATGCAAGGACCCATGATAGCTGCTGAGGAAGTTTGAAGGGCTTACTAGGGAGTAAAGGTGGGTGGGTGGGCCTTGAGAGTATTCTACTCTGAGCAGCCATCCTCTCGTTCCTATGTCCCCTCTCACCCCTGCCTACATCACCTCTTGTTCAGACCAGCCCTCCCCACCTCCTTTGAGTCAGCCTACCCAGCCAGAAAAAGTAGGAGAAGAGGCATGACAGAAGGATTCACATTGTCATTCTGCTCTTTGTTACCCATTACTTGGAGTAAGCCCTTTCCCCCCTCCTCTCAAGGCCTTAGTTTTGCAGTCTGTAAAATGGGGCCAGTTAATTTCTTAGGGCCCTTCTGGTTCTGACATGACAATCTTCTAGGACCAGAATAGAAGGATGGGGTTCAGTCCCCAAGCCAAATCAGCACCTTGAGATGTAAATGAGTATTTAGTCTTTTTAATAATGATAATCCCAATATCCCACATCACAAAAGCACTTTGGGATTCTTTGATTATTATTCACCATTTAGACAGAGATTATTATTCTCATTTCTACAGATGAAGAATCTTTGGATGAGAGTGCAGGAGGGACTTGCCTAGGGGCACAGCTGGGATTTGAACCTGACTGCCTGCCTCCAACTCTAGGGATGCCTCCACACATGGTATTCCCTTGTGGTCTCTCCTCCTCTCCTACCGCTAGGCCTGGGGTCCTTTTCTCTGATTCCCCAAGGATCTCCAAGCACCACACTAGGTGAGTCCATTAATCCTTGAAAAAGAGTCTTTATTTAGAAATAAGGTGAGACCTTGTTAAGGCCAGAGATAGGTCATTATTTGAGTCCATAGATGGGGTCAGGTGTGGCCAAGTTAGTTGGGGCAGCCAAAGGAGATCATGCCTTCAGAAAAGATCTCCAAGTCCTCGCACAGTTTCTGGTTCTCTTCATCCTGACACTCATCCTCCGGTGGCCACAGCTCCACCCACGTGTCCTTACCAATGATGTAATTAAGCCTGGGGGCACAGAGAGGTACACTTAGGAGGGGAGGGGTGTCCTTAGCTCCAAGAGCAGGGGAGGATGGAGTGACCCAGAGTGGGGAGGGGGACAGGAATGAGAGTTCTCCCAACCAAGAAGGGGGCTGGATGGAATGACCTGGGCTAAAGAGGAGGACAGACAGAATGATGTGAAATCTGGTGGACCAGATGGAACAGGGAGATGGTCAGAGAATCCCAGGATAAGCAGGGGGAGAAGGTGGTGGTCAACAGAATAACCCAAGGAAGGGATACAGAGAATGCCTCAGACTGAGCAGGGAATGAGCAGGATAAGTTAGTCCAGGTAGGGAGACGGAGAATGGGGGAAATTGATGGACCCTGGCTCTTACTCAGAGTTCATTTTCCATAGGTCAGAGGAGATGCCCCAGATCAGGTAATCCTTGCCCTCCTTTAGCAATAGGGCATCCCGGCACTTCACATGACTGATGAATGTTCGAATCTTGCCTTGAGGATTCTCATCTGAGCCTGAGGGGCAGGATGGGGAACACAACGTAAGGAAAGAGTATCCTTGGGAGGGGGGAGTTGCAGGAAAAAGTCTGAGGGTCTGGGCATGGCACATGGATGGGGCCACTCACCAGATTTAATGATCTGTTTGATGAGCATCTGGTATTCATCATAGCTGTCAGACTGCTTGATCTTGTCCACCTTGACCTTATATACTGAGGGCAGAGACCAGAGGGGTCAAGGTGAGGCAGGAGCACAGACACACACACAGATAGGTTCACATACATGTACGTGGGTACAGAGACACATGCTTAGTCAGATACAGAGATACAGAAGCACATGGGAATTCACAGGACTGACCATCTAATTACACTCACCGTAGTCCACTCCAGGCTCGCAGGCTTCCTCAGTTCTCTGTTGCCTTTCAAGTTTCCCCTCTCTATGTAGGAAACAGTTCTCTGCAGGGAGGAGGGGGAGAAGGAGGTTCAGTAGCTGGCCAGGAGAGGACTCAGATCCCCAAGCCAGGCCATGTCCAACAACCCTCAGCCGCCTTGGCACTTACCCTCAGCACAGCGGCACACATCCTTATGGCAGATCTTATTGAGCAGACCACCTTCTTTAGTTGTATGGTAGAATTTTGTGCAACTTTCCTCTGGGAAGAGGAGAAGGGGAGAAAGAGAAAGAAGCATCAGAGGCTTCAGCCCTGAGACCCTGAAGCTCAAGGACATGAACTGAGAGTAAGATCCAGGGCCCACCCGTTTACTCCAGACCTCAAACCCAAGACCTAGGGCCCCAAACTTCTGACTCTCAGATCTTCACTGCTCAGATGTATTCCCAGACTCTCAGAACTCAGCACACCACACTTCAGACCAGGAGGTCCTCAAGGTCTTTCTTCCTGCTCCATGTTCCCACTTTCCCTTCCCTAGCCCCCAAGACAGAGGATTCACTGACCCAAGTTGTAGTAGGAGTAGACCTTGACGGCCCCAGGCTGGATGAGTCCCACTTCGAAGTATTTGTGGATCTTGAAGCTCAAGCACTCCTCTTCCTGGTTGGAAATCTGAGAGGAAGGATAGGGAGGAATGGGTGTTCATGTAGATCAAGGAGGGGTCTAAGGGAGATCAAGACAAATTGTGAGGGAGAAGGGGAGGGAGAGAAGAGAAGGAAAGTCATAGCAAGGAGTAACAGAGAGAATGAGGGGAGTCTAGAGATGGGTTAAAAAGGGGGGGTAGAAGGAGGAAGGGAAAGGGAGGGAAGGAGAGGGAAAGAGAGGGAGAAAGGGAAGACGAAGAAGGGAGGGAGAGAAAAAGAGGGAGGGAGGGAGAAAGGAAGAGAAGGAGGGAGACAAACCTGTTAGAGAAAGAAGAAAGGAGGGACAATAAACAGAATCTGGACTGGGAATGGGAAAATGGACATAAGGGGCAAGGAGTTGGTTCACTGCTCACCTTGTCCAGGTAAATTATGAGAGTGTTCTTGTCAGACACAGCCTGGTCCAGCTCATATTTGGAGATATATCTGTCCTTGCCTTTGTTCAGCTTGGGAGGGAGGCAAAGATACTGTAAGAACCTGGAACGCTTCTCAGGACTTCAGTCCTTCTGCTTAGCCAGCCCTGGTCTTGACTCTTCCCTAGCTTTATTTCACCTGCATCCTGGCCTCCTTCCCCAGTTTTCTTACCAAATTGAGATCTTTTGTGTCTGGGGAAAAGCCAGTCATCATAGAGATATCCAGAATTGACATAGTTGCATCAGTTTCTCCTCGGTACCTGGATAGGGCAGAACCAAAAGGGCCCAAGGAGAATCAGAGTAGGTGCAGAGGGCCTGAGGGTTAGCCTAGAATTAGAGTCTTGGCCTCTAGCAGGAGGAGGAGACTGGTTAGACTTCCAAGATATTCTTCCCTGGGGGATGTTAGGACAAGCTAATAGGGGAGGGCTGAAGAGGATGGAAGGCAGGAGAGGGAACACTGGTAATGGGAGTAACTGATGACCCAGTCTGGACCCTTCCTCTAGACAAGGGGGTGGAAGGATGATTCCCAGTAGTCTTCACTCTCCTGGGCCTGTTGGTATCCACTCACTTAGTACAGATATCAAGGAACATGCTGTCCTTAGCATCCTCAGGCACCCTTTCTGAAAATAAGTAGGAAAGAACACATGAGGGTCAGAGCTCCTGCTCTGGGTCCCCACTCTAGTGGAGAAAGGGTATGAGGGGAGGGAGGCATCAGAATTGGAGTAAGAGCCAGAGAAAGGGATCAGAGCCAGGATCTGGGAGAGAGGAAAGGGAAGCGATTAGGATTCTGAGGCTAGCAAGGGGGAGGGGCACCTTACCAGTTGCTGGGACTGGTCGAGTGGACACCCTCAGATCAAACATCTTACAGGCTATAGTATCTTTTAACTTGGCATTATACACCGTCACAACCTGGGAGTGGGAGAGGGGAGGTCAGAGCAGAGCAGAGCAGGAATAGGTCCAATGTATTCTTAGAGTAAGAGGGTTGGAAGGTCAGGACTGGGGCTGGGATTAGAGCTCAGGCTGGGCTTAGGTCAGAGGCTGGAGCCTTCTTACCGACAGTGTGCCTTGTCCTTTTCCTTTGACTTTTACAGTAAAGTCTTCATTTATCTTGGTCTATAGGAGGTAGAATTAAATACAACATGCAATTAAACTCCAAGTGTTGGGCATGTTACTAGGCATTGGGGAATACAAGGATTGAAATAAGATAATCTCTGCCCTTTGGGAACTCACATTGGGGGAAATCAACATGTACATAGCTAAATACAAAAATTAGGAAGAAGGTAGAATGCAACAATGGTAGAAATAATAGAGGTTGGGTTTGGAATGTAGTGAGTAGCCACAGGACATGGACAAGAGATTCAAGAGGAGAGGCCAATGTAAAGTTGACCATATAGTAAACTATATGGGAAAGATTTCAAAGTGGGGCAGTGAGACCAGAGTCTAGAGCCTGGGAAATCAGGGAGGGATAGAGTGACTGGAGCAGAGGTGGGAAACCTGCAGCCTTAAGGCCACATGTGGCTGAATTCGATCAAAAGGTTGTACTTAAGGAGCTAGAAGGCCACATCTAGCCTTAAGGTCACAGGTTCCACACCCCTGGACTGGAGGTTGAAGTGGGAACAGAGAATAAATTTGGGAGGCATCAGTCAGGGAGAGATGGCAGGTAAGTTATGGTCAAGGAAGAATATCAGAGTTCTGAATCATGAAGGCAGAACACTTTGGGGTGATGATGAAAGGGTGGGTATGAGCATTCCTATGTCCGGCTGAGGTGAAGTGAAAGTTCACAGCATGGGAGTAGGAGAAGCACAGAAATGAGGAAGGAAGGGTGTTCAAAGGGATATCAGTGTGTCTCCTGACACCCCTTAGTACTAGGGCAGGGTTTAGAGTAGAGAAGACTGGAACATCTTCAGGAAGGGCACAGAATGACCTGAAGTCCTGAATATTGTTACCACGAGGATCTAAATAAGGTGTGGACGTGTTTAAAGAGGAGGTTGCTACTGAATAGTATAGTAGGGGGAGAGTCTAAAGGTGGCAGGTATAAGCTAGAAGCATACCTGCTCCTAGTGCTAGGGGTGGGGATGGGCAAAGGTATAGTCAAAACTGACTGAGGTGGCCAGGGATGCAATGTCTTCTGGAGGAGATGTTTCCATGATTGTAGGAAGACGGAGAGAATATGAGAGAGGAGGGGAGAGGAGAGGAGAAGGGAAAGCAGGGAAAATGGGAGGGGAAGAGAAGAGAGGGGAGGAAGGGAAGGGAAGGAAAGAGAGGAGAGGAGAAGAGAGGAGAAGAGAGGAAAGGAGAGGGGAATGGAGAGGAAAAAGAGAAGAGAATAGGAATATAAGGAGGAAGAAAAGGAAGAGGAGATAGAGAATGAAAGAAAGGAGAGTTGGAAGAGAAGAGAAAGAGAACAAAAGGAGGAGAGTTAGTAAAGGTGAAGCCTCTCCCCATGGTTAGGACCTTTCTGCATTTTACAGAGAGGCTTGGGGTTGGGAGGAGGTGACAGGCAGCCGTCATTAGGCCAGCATCCTCCAGGCTTTACAGCTCTGATAGTTCTTCTGGTCCCTTTCACTTTGATTCTTTCCCCCTGGCCTTGTCCTTCTCACAGAGCAAGAAGAAGGGTGACCCTACCGCAATAGGCTGGAGTGAGGGTAAAACTAAGTGTGGCATTCCCCTTTATCTGGGGCCCAGGCTACAATGACTAGGGTGCAGAGAGGGAGTGCCTTACGTCGGTTGACCGCAACAAGCTGGCAGAATCATAATTAATGCGGTAGTTGAGGGCTGAGCTTCTACTGGGAAGGTGAATAGAAATATCCAGGTTTAGTTCTTCATGGTCTGGCACCTCCTGCTGGTACTGGGCTAGAGCCTGGAATACCATGAAGGTAGCCTAGAACACAAATCAGGGAGGAAAAAAGGTGTTACAAGAGAGCCCAGAAAGCCCAGAACACAATACAGACAACCTAGAACCCACCCAAGGGGAAAAAGTCAGTCATACCATGGGCCAGAATACCATTGACATGACCTAGTACACAATCAGAAAAGAATGAGAGGGTCAGGGGCGGCTAGGTGGCGCAGTGAATAGAGCACCGGCCCTGGAGTCAGGAGTACCTGAGTTCAAATCCGGCCTCAGACACTTAACACAAAAAACTAGCCGTGTGACATTGGGCAAGTCACTTAACCCCAACTGCCCTCCAAAAAGCAAAAAAAAAAAAAAAAAAAAAGAATGAGAGGGTCACAAGACATCTGAGAATATCAACAAGATGACCTAGAACCCATGACAAACCCATGCTTCTTAATGTAACTAAGGAAATCTAGAACCAGGGGGCTGCTGGAACCAGTTCATACCAGCTTTTGAGGGCAGATTGCTAAATTCTCAACATGAACATTTATACTACCAATCAGGGCTTGATTTATTGTCTTGTTGATTGTTTAGACATAGGAAAGTCATGGAGAATTGGTTAATAATATAAATTAAATTTAAGTTTGTCATGTGTGCTTTTTCCTCTCTGGAGAGCTGGTTGTTAAACATTTGCCTTGCTTAGAACTTGTCCATAGAAGAAAGAGAGAGGGCCACAACAGAGTTGGAAATGCAAACAACCAAGGTGATCTAGAACCCCCATGAGGGAAAGAGAATTGTGTGAGATCCTAGACCATCAAGGAGACATTAAATACACCCAGAGAATGGTTACCTTGAGGTCCAGAGCTTTGCCAAGGAGGCTTATAACTTATTTATTTTTATTTTTGCTTTTTGGAGGGCAGTTGGGGTTAAGTGATTTGCCCAAGGTCACACGGCTAGTTTTTGTGTTAAGTGTCTGAGGCTGGATTTGAGCTCAGGTACTCCTGACTCCAGGGCCAGTGCTCTATTCACTGTGCCACCTAGCCACCCCTGCGCCACCTAGCCACCCCGTTTATAACTTATGAAGGGAGAGTAGGGTTCTACCAGAGCCTGAAATACGACTGGAACCGATCCAAAAACAAAAACAAAGCAAAACCAAAAAACCAAACCACCACACAGATTGAGAAAAAATTGCGATGAAGCCCAAAAACAATGTCATCAAAGTATCCTAGAATCCAGCAGGGGAAGAAACAGAAAACATGACCCTGGAGTCTAAAACACCAGCAAGAATATTTAGAACCCATTTGAGAAGAAATCACAGTTGCCTTTAATAGACTTAACTCTTCTCAGAAATGGCAACTCCAAAAGACTCATGATGGAAAATGCTCCCCACATCCAGAGAAAGAACTCTGGAGTTTTAGAGTGAATGGAAGCAGACTATCTGCTCTCTCTCTCTCTCTCTCTCTCTCTCTCTCTCTCTCTCTCTCTCTCTCTCTCTCTCTC
>JAQQSW010017658.1:0-11413 GCA_028646575.1 Pseudocheirus occidentalis | reverse complement strand
AGATTCAAGAGCTGAAAGCTTACAGGTTCTCATCCAGTCCTCAGGGATGAACAGCTCCCAGGTCCTTGTCCAGTCCTCAAGGCAATCCCGGGCACACACTGAAGTTCACCAGATTCAGCACACCTCAAACCCTTCAGGACTTCTCTTGCCTGGAATTCAAGGATCAGCCAGGCCACCAACAAACAAAGTCCCATCCTGTTCATGTCTTCAGTCAGCCACTGAGGAGCCAAATCCAAAATCTGTCTGTCTCTCCAAAATTCTCCTGCTTTTAAAAACTGGCCTTCTCCCAAGTCAACAGGGGAGTGTCTCAGTCAATAGCATTCTTCCATGTCAACAGCGGAATTCACAACTTCCAGACAAGGCTCATACCTTCCATACAGAGCTCACACCTTCCAGACAGAGTTCACACTTTCCATACTTAGCCCTCAATATCCAACAAATTGATTACCATTACAATCCTACAAAAACAGACTCCTAGCTTAAGCCCATAGTCTCAGAGTGACAGGCGGGGCTTGTGAATATCAGGAAGGAAGGAAAAAATAATTGATTAAACACTGACTATGTACTAGGCATTATTACTGTAGTGTATATTCCTTTGCTAATCTTTTGCAAATATGATCCCATTTAATTTTCACTATAATCCTCCAACATACAGGTTATTATCCCCATCTTACAATTGAGGAAATTCAGACAGATGGAGGCAAAGTACCTTACCCAGGGATCATTATTAACATAAAGAGACAACATTGTATAAAAGTTTATCACAACCAGCATTACATTGAGAAGATTGACTGGACACATCTCAAAACTGTGTCACAGAATTATATCATGTCATAATGTTAGGACATTTCATGTCAGAAGAAATTCTAGACATCATTAGTCCTGACTTCAGAGCAAAGCTTCCTGGTGTCTGAAGTCATATTTCAGCGGTTCTCAACCTGTGGATTATGTTCAATTTGTAACAGTGAAAATACATCCTGCGTATCTGATATTTATATTACGGTTCATAACAGTAGCAAAATTATAGTTATGGAGTAGCAAGGAAAATAATTTTATGGTTGGGGGTCACCACAACATGAGGAACTGTATTAAAGGGTCGCAGCATTAGGAAGGTTGAGAACCACTGTTTGAATTCAGATCTTCTAGACTCTAGGCCCAGTACTATTCATTGTGTAACCCAGCTGCTTCTGAGGGAGAGAATTTAAATCTCTGTCCTTCTAAATCCAGGTCCAGCAGTGTTTTATACTGCTTTTCCATGACAAGAGAGGGGTTTTGTGAGGAAAAATGTTTTGCTAATACAAAATTATGATATAAACATTTCTCCTCCTCTTCCTCTTCCTTCCCTTTCTCCTTTCTAGCTATGTGACCTTGGGCAAGCAATATTCTCCCTGATATTTAGTGACCTCTTGATATAATGAAGGTTTTCCTCTGGAGAATATCTCTAAGGTTTCTTCTAGCTCTGAATGAGGCACTGCTCGAAATAATATTTACTTCCTATTACTTTTCAGGCAGTAGAAGGTTTTCTTGGGATTTTCCCTTCTCTCTTTTTTTTTAGAGGTGGGGTGGGGAAATCCCTGGAGAAGAGCCTTCTCAAAGTGTTCCTTGGTCACCACATTTGGGCATAGGGGAAAAGAAAAGCCTCTGGGAACTGCACTCCTGGTTCTAACCAGTCAAAATTGGCTCTCCTTGTCTTCTACACCCCCACACATATTGTACATAGTGAGCTCCTGATGTATGAACTGTAAAAACCACAATCGTATCTGGAAGAAGCTGTGAATATCATCTTTTTCAAGCAAATCCCAAACATCTTAGTAGCATATTTTTAATCACACCTCTACCTTCCCCTGGAATATAGACACATCACATATTTACAAGTGACTGCCCTATTTTCTCCATCTGGAGAAGAATCCACATCAATATCAAGAGACAACATCTTATAAAGGTTTATCACAACTAGTATTAGATTGAGAAGATTTACTGGACTCATCTCAAAATGGTTTCACAGAATTATATCCTGTCATAATGTTATGACATTTCAGGTTGGGAGGAATTGTAGAGATAATTGAGTGCAACCTTTATTTTATTGATATAGGAGCTGAGACCAAAAGAGGTGATGTAATTGCCTAAGAATCAGATCTGGGTTTTTAACCCTGGTCTTCTAATTCCAAGTCTAGAGGTTTTTCCATTATAGTAAACGCTGTAGTATTAGTAGCAATGATTCTTTCAATAACCATAGTCTATGTGTTGTATTTTTAATCCATAAAATCATTATCAAATTCCTTAAAGACAGGGACTTTTTTGGGGGTCTTTTTATCTGCTTTTCTTAGTCCCCAATGTCTTATACTCATTGAGTATTTAATGAATGTTTGTTAATTTAAATTGAATTCAAGAATGAGTATTTACCTTGATGCTGGAAGACTGTACAATCAATGATAAAGCTTACAGACTCTCTCTATTTAATACTCTCTTTTCTAAGTGTAACTTTTATATTGTTTTATTTTCCCCTACCTGACAAGTACTTCATTTTTCTACAACCCACCTTGTCCCCACCCCTATATATGTAAAATCTGTTTCTTGAAAAGAACTGATACTGATTAAATATAGAATGAAGCATGCTATTCTCCCCTTGGATTTTTTCTTTGTTTTGAGTCTTCTTGTACAAAATGTATTATATGGAAACGTTTTACATAATTGCACATGTATAACCTATATCTGATTGCTTATCATCTCAGGAACTGGGGAGGGCAGGAAGGGAGTGGAAGATAGAATTGTGAACTCAAAACTTTACATAAAATCATTTAAAAAAAGAAACACAAAATAAAAGAAATGGCCAATATTTAATCTAAGTATCTGGGCTAAGCATCTAAAGGGAAAGAAACAGCAGTAGTTCTCTCTCAGAGGAGAGAGGTACAGAGTAAAGAAAAGCTAAGAACAAGAAGGAAAGGAGGAGAATAATTCATTATACAGGTATAGACTTTGGTACTCCTGCTGAAAAGTGTGTGACTTAGTTACAGGATCCTAGAAAAAAACTGAAAAGGATCTTGAAGGGCATCCAGTCCACCTCCTCTCCATTTTCTAGATGAAGAAACTGAGCCTCAAATAGGTCACAGTACTTGCCCAAAGTCTCACAGATAACAAGTTACAGGGTGAGCACTCAAACCCAGATATTCAGGCATTATGCTGCTTTACTTAAAAATAGATGTAAGCAAGAGTTGCATGATCTGGTTGTGGAGGCAATTCCAAGGTTCAGGGAAGTATATAGGAGATTATCCCAGGGAAAGCTGAGGGTTTTTTTTTCACTTGAATTTTTGTGAAGAAAGAGGAATTTCTGAATTTTAAGTGATTCAAGTATGTACCTAAGGTCAACACTTTACTACTTGTCATTTTCATTGTCATTTTCATGCCCCTCTATTTTACACACACACACACACACACACACACACACACACACTCACACACACATCTATGTGTGTGTGTGTATATATATATAATATATATTATATAAATATATATATGTATATATTTACTAAAGAAAAACCCCTTTAGCTAAAAAATTATATACAGAGGCAGAAGTATGATTATCCTAAGAAAATTTTAATGAATTTAATATTATTAATAGTAGCTGGAATACCTGTCACTATATGTTAATGATGGGAAGGAGTTTTAAAACACTTCATTCACATCTTTCCTTTTTTTCTGATTTTTCTTCCATTCTCTTCCCTTCCCTTTCTTTCATCATCCCAATTTCATTATGAAGTAGAACTTCTCTCCATGGTTGCAGCACAAGAAATAAACTTGTTTCCAATGATACTAGTGCCACATTTTTTCTGGTTACCTTGCCATTGGCTATGATTTTATGAATGGAGACACCAAGCTGGTAGGTGAATAATACAAGCCCAGTGACAAATGCTGCTGGTACATGCAATAGGGCACAGTGCAATCCACTGATATATTAATCTTCAAGCCCTCTAGGAGTCTAGGGGCAAGAACTCACACAAGTTTGGAATTGTTTCTTTCCTCTGTGCCTATTTCCCCACTGTAGTGTCGCTGTTCCTCTATGGAGACAAATTGAAATCAGGACTAACATGTCACAGAGAAGCACTCTCAGGAATCAAGAGTTCACTGAAGTGTTTTAGCTCATCTGGAGCAGAGTACCATGTGAAGACTTCTTTCTTCCTTCCCAAGTTATTGGGAACACAACTTGATTCTCAGTTGGACCCAGAATAGAGCAATCAAGAGAAAGTTTCACAGTAAAACATTATTTTATGAACTGATTTTGGTGAAAGGGCTTTCCATTGAGAGGTACTTGGTAGAGTGGAACAAGCATCGAGATTAAGGACAGGACTTAAATTTCAGCTTGTGCTCTACGAGTTAAATATGGAATGTGACTAGAGACAAAACAAGTCACTGTAACTCTCTAAAACCGCAATCATGTAATTAATAATATTTACACTACTTACCTGTTAGGTTGGTTTGGCAAAGTGGTTTTTACCTTAAAAATTTAAAAATGTGGTATTATTATAATAATCCTTATGACCCTCAGTTTCCTTGTCTGAAAAATGGGTCTAATAATGCTATCACTATATACATAGTTATTTGTGAGGAAAAAATTTATGAATTGCAAAACAGTATATTAATATCAACTAGTGATAAAAACATCAAAGTTTTTTTTTAATTCATAGAAGAGAGTAGAAGGAAGTTTAGGAGACATCACAAACATGTGGCCCAGTGTTGAAACTGCTATATTTCATTTGGAATATATATTTAAAAAACAAACTTACATAGCAGAGATTCACAGTTTCATATGTATCCCTGCTTTTCTGTTCCATGTATGTGGCAATATCCACACATGGTGATGTTTAAAAAAAATTCAAATAATTTTAAAAGGAAACCAAAAGGAATAATCAAAAGGAAATTGAAAAAGAGAAATGGGAGCTAGTATTGAAAGAGACTTTTGGCTTTAGCTTTTAAATCCATCCTAATTTTATTAATATAATTAGGTAGTAGTCTTATTGTTCTCTCAACTCATTTTCATGTTGAGCTCTTCACTGTAATAATTCCAACTGATTGAGGATTTCCTGCTTTTTCATTGGGGGAAAAGATTATTCACCTTAATTCTGAATGGGAAAAATTATAGATCTTAATTCCTCCGGGAATTACCAGTTTAAAAAGCATCCATTGGTTATTGCACAGTCATGTATGGATAATTTAAGATATGGACCTTTGCAAAATAATTTTGGCAAGCAGAGCAAGTTTAAATACAGAGCAAAGTGATAACAATATACAGAAAATGTCAAATTTGAAAGGACTATAGAACATAGAATGTTTGAATATCTTATGTTAGCATTGGGACAGATCTTAGAGATTAACATAAACTTCTCATTTTATAAAAGAGGAACTGAAAACCAGAGAGGAAAAGTAACTTTACTAACTCACACAGCTAAATTGTAGCTTAACTAGCTGTAGAATACAGTTTGATTCAACCCCAAACCTATGAGAAATGTTGAAATTGCTTTTATTTTTCTGACATTGCATAATGGTTTATTTCACTGAGCAACTGAATGATTATAAGTTGGATTCTATGTATTTATAATTTTATAAAATATGTAAATGTGTAAAAAAAAGAGAGAGTTACAAAACAATGGTCGGATTCATTACATTTTGTTTTATCAGGAAAATAAAACAAGGTAAAAGTGAAAAGGGAAATGCACTCCTGGACTTCAAAATGTATTATAAAGTAGTGATTATCAGATTCATTTGGTACTGGTTAAAACACAGAAAAATAGATTAGTCGACTAGATTAGACCAGGAAAAATTACAAGTAGATGAACTTAATAACAAACTGAAAATGTAAGTAATCTGGGAATGAAATCTTGATTTGACAAGAATTTTCTGGAAAACTGGAAAGTATTCTGACAAAATTAGATTTATATCAATATCTTACACCATATTCTATAATAATTAAAATGCATATGACCTAAATATTAAATGTAATATTATGAAAATAGGTATTTGAAGAGAAGCAGATCACATACTTTACATGTGCAGATATATAGCAGCAAATTGTTAACCAAACAAGGATGAGTGGCAATCACTGGAAATTATAAAAGACTGACTAGATAATTTTGATTATATGAAATTGAAAATATTTTTACACAAACAAAATTATCACCAGAAGGGAAGAAACTGACTAGGGAAAAATATACCAAGTATCTCTGATAAGACTGATGTGCAAGGCATTTGGATAACTCACAAATATATAATACCAAAAAGATGAACTGAGGAGTCTCAAAATGAATTTCAGACTATTAACAATCATATAAAAGTTACAAATAACTAATAGGTTTCATCTGATACCCAGTATATTTTTTTTTCTTTTTGGAGGGCAGTTGGGGTTAAGTGACTTGCCCAGGGTCACACGGCTAGTTTTTTGTGTTAAGTATCTGAGTCCAGATTTGAACTCACATACTCCTGACTCCAGGGCCGGTGCTCTATTCACTGCGCCACCTAGCCGCCCCTGATACCCAGTATATTGACAAAGATGGTTAAAAGACAGGAATTGTCAATGTTGGAGAGGAGGTGAAAAGAAAACCACACTAATACATTCTTGGAAGAGTTATGAATAGACCAAGCCATTCTAAAATGCAATTAGGAATTATGAAAAGAAAATTATTAAAATGCCTATACTCTTTGAACCAGAGATGCCACAACTAGAATATATTCCCGTGATATTAACAATGAGAACAAAAATCCCCAATATTTTTATAGCAGATTTTTTTCTACTAGAAAAGAACTATAAACAAAGTAGATGTCAATATATTGGGGGATGGCTAAATTTTTCTTGTCATGTGTACATAACAGAATTTTGTAAATTAGAACTGGATAAACGGATTATTTTATGTGACTATAAAAAGAATAGTGTTGAACCATAACAAAAGATGAAGGCAATGGTTTCATAAAAATCAAAGCAAAGCAAACATGAAAAATCTTCTAGAATTGGTACGGAGTATAATAAGCACATCCAGGAAAACAACACGCAGTTAAAAGGAATCTTGAAAGCATTAAGAATTCTGATCATCAGACAATAAAAAATAATTCAAGAGGTCCAATGACAAAGAAAGCTACCAAACTCCTGGCAAAGAGATAATGAACTAAATATGCAGAACAAAACACATAATTTTTTGGATGTGACATATTATGAGAATGCCCAAAGTGTTTTATTCTACTTTGTTTTTCTAGAGAAGGAGGTTGGGAGGCAGGGAAAAAATATTTGTTAACTTAAAAATTGATACAATAATAATAAATAAAAATTTGATTTTTAAGAGCTTCACTATGTGATGAACATGATGAATACAGAGAAGCTTAGAAAGACTTATATTAACTGCTGTAAAATGAAGTAAACAGAACCAAGAAAACATTATATACAAAGACTACAGCAGTTTAAGTGAATATAACAACAACAACAACTGGATGTTCCAAATTTATAACAACCCTGGGCTACAAAGAAGAGAAACTGTGTCTTTGTCGCTGTGAGGTACTTTATGTATGTGATACTACATATAATAGACTTTTACTGGCAATTTGGTTAGTTTAGAGGGTTTTATTTTTCTTCCTCCTCTTTTTTTATTCTGTATTTTAAGGGATAGCTCTCTGGGAAGTAAAAGAGGAGGTTATAGTGGACGATGTAACTAATGTACAAAATAAACCAACTTAGTTATTTTTAAAAATAAAATAAAAGTTTGAAAGAGGAGATATCTAGGACTCATACCTACTTTCAGTTCCATGATGGGAAAAGTAGTGTCCCAAGTAGTTGGGCAGACTCATTAACTTTGGCTTTTGTTGATAAAAGTGTATTGTTTTGCAATTATCATAAAGTTGCTGCTGATCTGCCACTACAGGTCAGGCTTCTTGGATTGATTTCGAATAGTGGAGAAGGATTTGTTTGAGCTGTCCACAACTTCTGTCCAAGTTCTACTAATGACTGGTCATTGGTATGCTTTCTGCTTTTTGATCACAGGGTAAGCTGTGATGGGCCCCCACTGAAATGGAAAAACCTGACTTTAGATTCATTCACAAGATTCGCAAACCAGTTGAGCTCATCAGTCACAGGGATTAGGTCAACAACTGTGCTTTGTAACTATGGGGGATTTTAGGGCTAACATAGCAGGTGGTTTTATAACTAGGATAATATACTCAACAAGTGTTATTCCAAAGAGAAGCCTAGCACAGCATTTTATATCAACTGCAATCTCTGAACAGCACAATCTCAGAGACCCAAGAAGAGTGAATTACAGTAATCAGCCTTTGAAATAACAAAAGAGTTAATCAACATCTTCATATTTTTTCACAAGGAGCCACAGGCCTCAATCTGGAGAGATCATGAAAAACAGAAAAAGAAGCCTTCTTGAGGAATACAAAATAACCTCTCAAAAGATAATGCCAAAGACAATGGAATGGGAAAAAATACAAATTTTAAAATTTGGAGATGACAAAATTGGATTATAATCAGAAGTAATCCCCAGAGGATGACTCATGCTGAACAGATGTTCAAAACTGATAAGAACTTTGGTGCTAGAAGGATTTAATTTCATAAACTTCTGCACCAGGAAAATCTGCATTTGATTGGGAGAAAATAAGAACTAAAAATATCTCTTTAAAATAGGAGAGAGAATCAAACGGATCTGTGTATCATCAGCAGGGAACTGAATTCCGGAATGATAACTGTGTGACAGATTCATTGCTTTAGTAGTGGGAAACAAGTTCAGGACTTGATGATTTAAATCAAGACTGGTCAGCTCTGATTATGTGAGTTTTCAGATGAACTGAAGAATCATTACCACTTGTGTTTCTTATCTTTCCCCTACCCTTGTTGTTCAAATGTGGCAATTCATATTTCTGTCTCAACAAGTTGAAAAACAGTGAACATAATTGGATCTTTGGATGAAAGGAAGTCTTGCATAGTCCAGGATTTTATGTCTAAAAATCCAGTATTTTGTTATAGAGTTTGTTATAGAATCAAAGAATGTTAGAGATACTAAGTATCTTAGGAGTCATCTTACTCAACTTTTTTTTTAATTTTAGTTGTTTTTAAACTGAGTAAACTGTGGATATGAAAGAGGAAGTGTCTTGTTTAAGGTCATGCAGTTAGATGGCTGGAGGGATAGTACTACAACTCATTTTATATTTCCATATCTAAAACTTAGGTAGCTAGATATTAAAGTGAATAGAGCAACGGACCTGATAAGAGGAAGACTTGAGTTCAAATTCTACCTTAAATACTTACTAGCTGTATGAAGTTGGGCAAGTCATTTAATCTCTCCTATTATCAGTTTCCTTCCCTATGGAATGGGGATAATAATAGCACTTACCTCTGAGAGCTGTGAGAATAAAATGACAAAACATTCAGAAAGAGCATGACAAAGTTTAAAGTGTTATATAAATGTTAATTATAATAATTATTATGGATTATGACTGTCCTTCATGTGGCTGAACCAAGAGGGGAGGACTCATAGATCCAAACAATGTTAGAGTTGGAAGACATGTAGAACCTAGGATTGTAGAGCTATAAGGTGAATATAGAACTAAGAATGTGAATCCTGGAAGAGAATTGGAATAACTTTTAGTCTTATTCCCTCATTTTGCCAAGGAAGAAATACAGATTTCAAGAATTTAAATCAATTACCAAACTTCATAGAGTTAATGAGTAGCAGAGTCTCACATTTATTTTTTCATTGTCTTTTACCATACCATACTTTCTAAACCAGTGGTTCTCAACCTGTAGGTCACAACCCCTTTGGAGGTCAAACAATGCTTTTGCAGTGGTCACAGGGGTCACCTAGCACCATCAGAAGACACATATTTCTGATGATCTCAGGAACTAAGACACCCCTCATCTATCTGTATAAGCCAGGTATAAGTATTAAAGGGGTGTGGCATTAGGAAGGTTGAGAACCACTGTACAAACAAACAAACTAAACAAGTAGGGGTGAATTTATAAAGATCCTAGGTTATATTTTGAAAGTGATTTTACTTTTGTTTTAATAATTCCTTGAGATGATCTGTTTCTTTTTTCCATTTTGCCAAAGTTGTATTAAGATAAATTCCAATTAATTAAATGTTCCAGACAATTGAGGTTTGATGCTACTTTGACCCATTATTTCTCCATATAATCATAACGGAATGTTCTACAACACTTAAGCCCCTCTGGGATAGGTACACGCTTATTAGTAGCTAGCATTTATATAACACTTTAAATCTGGTAAGGCACTTGAAAAAAATTATCTGACTTGATACTCACAACAACCCTGAGAGAGCATTATTATTATTATTCCATGCTTATAGATGGGAAAACTGAGGCTAACAGAGGTTAAGTAACTTGCCCAGTGTCATAATTAGTACACATCTAAAGGCCAAATTTGAACTTAAGTATTCCTGACTTCAGGTCCAGGCCTCTGTCCGCTAGGCATAACTACTTAAATATCCAGACATTTGACTCATTGATTATTGTCTGTCAGAAAAGTAAAGCAGAAAATAAAAATAAAACTTTTTCCACATATGAGATAAATCAAATACAAGGCAATTTAAGATCCTTAGCATAACTTTGAGCTCAAGCTAGTAAGTTTAAATTTAAAAAAGAAAACAAAACTGCAATAAGACTTTTGGGACACTGTATTTTCACCTGACATATAGAGTTGTAATGAAACTCTTAAAAATGATGAAACCAAAATATTCAGAAATATAAATACATTTTTGTTTATGGTCAAATTCATACGGCTATGTCTATGAACTTTCCATATTTTATAAATCTTCATATTCATATACAGATACTTTCTCAGTGAAAGAACATTGGATTTGGAGAAAAAGAGAGAGCTAGCTTCAAATCCTTCATAATTATGTGACTGTGGGCAAATCATTCATCCTCTGATCCTCAGGTTTCTCATCTATAAAATGGAGATAACCGTTTGTAGTACTTGCTTCAAAGAATTTTTAATATAATCAAGAAGTGAAATATGTAAAGTGTTTTGCATGCCTTAAAGCATCATCATTATTATTGTCAACATGACATCACTACAATTAATTGAATAGCCACTTTTTGATATTCCACTTCAATTCAATTGAAAATATTAAGCACCACAGTCAGTGTGGTATCATAAAAGCATGCCTATATTGGAGGATGGATGTTAGCTCCAAATCTGGCTTTGTTCTTTCTCTTTCTCTGTAATCTTTTTTGTTTGTTTGTTTTTAATTTATTTTTATTTGTTTTCTTGTTTACATTATTCATTTTTATTACATTTTTGAATTACAAATTTTCTCCCCGTCTTGCCCCTGCCCCAACCCTAAAACAGAAATCCCATGGTAAAGCCCCTCCCCTGCTCTGCTCTCTTATTTTCTGGTAGGGCAGGAAGGGTCTCCC
>JAQQSW010017657.1:0-11413 GCA_028646575.1 Pseudocheirus occidentalis | reverse complement strand
TCCTTCCTTCCTTCCTTCCTTCCTTCCTTCCTTCCTTCCTTCCTTCCTTCCTTCCTTTTCCTCTTTCTTTCTTTGTAAGTTTTCTTTCCCAAGATCACTAATATGGAAATGTTTTACATGATCGCATGTTAATAACTTATATCAGATTGCTTACTGTCTTGGGGAACAGAAAAGTGAGGGAAGGAGAGGTAGAGTTAGAATTTGGAACACAGAACTTTTTAAAAAGAATATTAAAATAATTTTTACATGAAGTGGGGGAAAGATATTATGCTAAAATAATAACAATCTATCTTCAGATATCTCTTTGAGATTTTCATTTATATTCTGACAAGAATTAAATAAACAAGCACTGATAGTATTCTTAAGTATTGGATGAGGACAGATGTGGATTTGACACTTACACCCAGTATTTACTGATTGTGTGACTATAGACAAGTCACTTCAATTCTGTGAGACTTGGTTTTCTTCTTGTAAATTGCAATAATAATGGTTTTATTACCTATATTAGACAATTGAGCAGTTTATTTGAGCTAATGTATATACTTTATCAGCATATTTTATGAAGTACAAAACACTTTAAAGTGATTCCAATAAATTCAGAGAAGCTACAGAATAGTCAGTTATGAATATTTTTATTACATTAAAACAACAATTTCAGGTATTTCCTACTCCAAATACATCAGAGTAGTTGTAATGGCTTAGGTAGTAACAGTTTCATGCTGTGTATAATAATCTAGGAAATCTGGTCATTGCAAACCTGTGTCAAAATGTTAAGCATATTATTTCTAATCCCTGACTCAGCACATCCCCTCTGCCCATGAATGAGTGCTCACCTTGCCACTTCCTGAAATGATGTCTTTCTTTGTGTATTCCATAGTTCATGGTGTTTCATAAAATAACCATCCCAACCCAACTGAGTTTTATGGCCTGATTGACTCATGTATAATATAAATCTGAGAACATCTTCTGATGTGAAAGACCCCATTACAAGAAAATTATATGATTTTTACCCCTTTTTAGATTTAGAATTTCAATGGTCAATTTGGGATTGTGACTTTTATTCACTTTTATTACTAGAAACCATACAAACAGTAGCATATTCCAATATCATACCATTCACCTTTATTTAAGCAGGTTCCTTAATTAGACCAAGGAAAGAGAAAAACACTCCCATCCCGTCAACAGCATATTATCATTACAGTTGAAATATTGTCTAAGCTATAACACTGCAGTGAGCTGTGACACCACCTTGTCTGCCAATCACCCAGTAATCGTTCTGTCCCTGAAGACTACTAGGTCCCAAACAAAGCAGATGGAATCTCAACTTATAACTCAGTGTATTTGATTATCTCAGGACTGGAGATGGCTTGAATTGAACATCTGTTTATGTAAACTATTGCTTCCAGTAAATAACCTTAATGAAAGGATGAGTCTGAATTCCTCCATTAGTTAGAAAATAGTAATCTTTGGGTAAATGTCATAATAGACTGGTATACTTGACACTACTATTATTTCTTTGTTGGTCCTCTCAAACTAGCATATTGAATTTGATGGGACTGCAATGAATAATGAGAAGTCTATTAGCCAAAGTATAAATTAGTCAAGTCATCTTGAGAACAGAGTGACCAGAAGCAAGTGGTGGCCATAGGGATGAAGCTATTTCTTTGTGAGTCACTTCCATGAAATGGGTTTTGGGATGTTTAGGAGCTTTATAAATTAATTAAACTCTTATCAAGTTAGCACTCAGGTTTATACAAAAGATACCCTAGGGGAATGGATAGAAAGTCCTTTCAGGGAGTTGCATGGATAGCATGTGAGAGAGCCTGATTAATTTGTCCCTGAGAGGTGAAACTTACTCATTAACAAAGAAATGGAAGAGAACCAAATGTGAGACCCAGATTTCTAGGGAGAAGAACAAACCATGGAAATAGAAGAGAAGCAAGGGACTTAGCCATGACACAAAGGAAAAAAAAATCAGACTCTGCCTCCATAATTAGATACTGTTGGTTAAATGGGAAGGGAATCTGTCTCTCTAACATTCTGTAATGACAAGCACAGAGGTAGTTCACACCTTGTTTCAGCTATTGAATTAATATCTTCACTTCAAGTTTATTTTGAGGCTTGTAACAAGTCTATTAAGAAACAGAATATGTGAACCCCACAACTTGTGAACCCTAGAACTCATGAACTCTTGCAACAGGAAGGGGAGGAGCTAATGACCATATATAAGGAGAGGCCCAGGCTAGAACAGCAGAACTGAGAAGAAGACTCTTGTGATGGCAGTCAAGAAGGAGAAAACTTGTGCTATCCCAGCACTCTGTTTGTTTGCTTTGCGTTGATGATTTTTGGGGGGGTACTTTGTACAGGATCCCTGGGAACTTACTGGAAGTTCTGAAAGAGGATTTTCTGGTTGTATGCTTACAGAAGTCCTGGGGAGGGTTTTGGAGGTCCTAGGACTTTACTGATGATTTGTGCTGACCTCTTAGACTTTGTTTGTGGGTCTGTGTTGATTTCTTTGTTGATGATTTGTGCTGACCTCTTGGGCCTTGTTGGTGGGTCTGTGTTGATTTCTATGTTGATGATTTGTATTGAGTTCTTAGGCACTGTTAGTGAGTCTGAGTTGATTTCACAGGCAGATAGTGAATTGATGATCAAGCTGGCAATGTGCATGAATATTATTGTGGCTCTGTTAAGCTTTCTCTTCCCAGAAACAGGAACTGTGAAGAACTTGAGGTGGACTGGACACTGTGAGTTTCAATATGGAATGGGAACTGGACAAGGAGCTGGACAAGCAACAGAGAGCTGCCTGCCTTTGAACCCAGGTGATAGTTGGAGCTGGGACTGTGGAAGAGGAACCATGGAAGCTTAGAGCCAGCCTCAAGTCAAGCTGAAAGAAGACTTTACTTGGATACTGTGTACTGACTGAGAATGTTATGATATACTGTGATCTAGGAGTGGAAAACTTTTACTTTTCTCCTTTGGAACAGAATTAAGGATTTAGTGATTGACTAAATGAATGTACTTTGTTTAAAACTATGTGACAACTTTGGTGAAAACTATGTGGCCATTTTAGTGATAAATTGTTGAGTTGTGATATGGTGAATGCTGTGTTTTATTTTTGTGATAAGCTGTAACACTGTGAATGCTGTACCTTGATTTTCTGTGAATCCTTTGCTCTGATTTGTTATTGAATAGAGAGTTCACTATACTGTGTAATTAGAAACTTAAAAACTGTTCACAGCAGTAGTCATCTAGAAAACTGCTCATGCTTGGATTTATACATTCCTAAGTAGCTTCAAAATCTTCAGGCCGTGCGGTCTTGTGTATAGCCTGTAGGACTATGTTGTTCCCTAAGAGAATCAGAGACATTCACCAGACAATAGAGAAATCCACTTAGCATTCTAAGAAGCACATTCACATCCCTTGGGGGAGGGTCAACTCTTAAGGTAGTACTGCAAAGTGTCTGGAGGAAAAGATAAAATAATGGGTTTTTTTCTTCTTATCTAGGAGAAATCTCAAATAGTATATACTGTGAGCCTCAGAAATGTATTAGGACTTTTGGTGGGGGTCAGAGAGGTGAAATTCAACTGAGGAAGGGAAAGTCTGTCTTGACTTGTTTAGGTCTTTGAATGCTTTATGTTTTTCATTCTTTGTGGTGCAATGAAATATCTGTCCTGTTACCAACATGTTGTTAGCTTGATTCTTTGCATAGGATGTGAGGTTCTCTTGTATGAATAAAGAACTATTCATGAGATATATTTCAATATACTCAAGGAAGAGCTCTGGGTAGGAGCAGAAGTCAAAAAGAATGGTTTATAATAAATTCCTCTGTGTAAACACAGAGTTTGGCATATGGAGCCATAGATTACATACTCATGATACATGTTAGAAAGTGAAAGACAAGGCTCAAAGCACTAAAAATAAAACAAATATGGAGATTCAGAAAAAGAATCTTGTCAGATGTCAAAGTATATCAAACTTCAACACCTTTATTATACTTCAAAAAGAATGATAGGAAAATGTTCCTTTGGATAACTTTGAAATGGTGATGATTTATTTTAAATCCTTAAATTCATATTTATATAGCACCTGAGAGTAACGTCCAACTCACATGATAGGCCCTGAGATACAAGGTACTCTGTAGGGTCTCTATCCATTCAGAAAGGTAATTCCCAGAATGTCTATAAATGTTTACCTTCCAACCTGAGGAAACAGTTAAATAAAAGGGAATTTAAAGGGATAACATAACAAAAAAAGTTGGCAATGGTGTATTTTACCTATAAACCTGGGAAACACTTTATACCCAAGTATACATCATCATTGTAGATATACATAAGTTGGGATGTAGGAAAAATTTAGGGAACATTTGTGGAGGGACAAATGATATCTTTAGGGTCATCAATATTTTCTGTTGTATCACACTATTTCTACATGATACGTATTTTATACCAACCATGTACTCTCCCCTGGGAATCATTTCCTTCTGGTATTCTATAGTTCAATGTTTATGTTGCTTCTGTTCAGAATTTTTCCATCCATCCTATAGTAGGTGTTTACTGCTAATAGCTATCAGATGAATCTCTACCATACACATGCTCATATTCTTGCTCTCTGCTTCTAATATCAGTGTCACCTAGAATTTAGGTGGTAATTTGTTCTGGCTGATAGTAGAATGAGTGCACAAAGCTCAAAGACTTATTCTGTTATGGCTATTTTAGAGGAAGGTAGAATTCCTAATACACTCAGTCCTTGGGCTAGGGAAAAAATAAATAAAACTTAAGATCAAAAATAAAACCTTCCCAGGGAGAAGTCTTTACTAAATAAAGCACTTTACTTTAAAAATTCATAAGAAAAAAATCTTCCCTTTTCTAAGGGCTATGGTTTGAATGTAAAGTTTCTTTCCAGAAGAGACTCCTTGTCCCAGGAGTCAAGCTCCTTGAAGTAAAAAATAATCCCAGTCTCCCAGGTGACTTGTGTTCTTAGGCCTAATTCTATTTTTGAGTCTTATATTCTAGTTGCTAAAGGCTAAATCACTTTCGCAGATTTTACTGTAGCTTAGGGTCAGAAAAGATGTGTATCTTCCTATTATGACCCCAAATTCATTTTAAGGGATCCATTCCACAGAAATCCCACAAAGCAATGAGGATCATCTTTTTTTTATTATTATTATTTGAGGAGACTCAGCTTGCTTAGATCACTCTATAAATGAATCTAAGCAAGAATAAAGGTTAAATCTGGAGGGCAAGGTCATTATATGTCTCCAGAGAGGCAATATCGTAGCTTTTCCTTAATAAATGTGACTAGGAAGGAGTTTAAGTTATGTTTATAATCAGAAGAAAGATGTCAGAGTATTTCTTAAAAATTATTTTCTAAATATATTTACTTAATGTTTTATTTTTTGTCAATTACATGTAAAACAATTTTGAACTATTTTTAAACAAATATTGAGTAATTTCAAATGCTCTCATTTCCCCCTATTTCCCCCTATTGAGAAGGGAAGCAATTTGATAGAGGTTATACACAGTCACGCAAAACATGTTTGCATATTAGTCATGTTGTAAAAGAAATCAGACCGAGAGAGAGAGAGAGAGAGAGAGAGAGAGAGAGAGAGAGAGAGAGAGAGAGAAAGTTTTAAAAAAGGGTGCTTCAATCTGCATTCAGAATCTATCACGTCTTTCTCTGGAGTAAGACAGGAAGTTTTTCCTGTTTGTTTGCTTTTTCCTGAGAGCATCCTGCTTGTCTTTTCTTACACTAAAATAGCATTCCATCACAACCATATACCACAGCCTATTCAGCCATTCCCCAATCGTTTGGCATTCTTTCAATGACCAATTCTTTGTCAACACTAAAAGAGCTACTATAAATATTTGTGTACATATATATCTCTTTGCTTTAAAAAAAATTACTTTGGTATATAGATCTAGTAGTGGTATTGTTGAACAAAGCATCTACATGATTTTATAGCACTTTGGGCAAAGTTCCAAATTTTTCTCCAGAATAACTGAATAAGTTCACAACTCTATTGTCAATGTGTTAGTGGCTCAATTTTCCTACATTCCTTCCAACATCTGTATTCTTCTTATTGCATAATTTTAACCAATCTGATAAGGGTGTGGCAGTACCTCAGAGTTGTTTTAATTTGCATTTCTTTAATCAATTGTCATTTAGAGATCTTTCTCTCCCTTTTTTTTTCCCATATAACTAGTGATAGCTTTGATTACTTCATCTGAAAACTGCCTTCACAAGGCCTGAAATCCTTTGGTGTGTTGTGGACCATAAGCAGCTTGTGGGTTACATGTTTTGCAGCCGTTTTATGAACTTTGAATCAAGTTTTTAAATGATTTCTTGTATTATTGTATCAAGATTCTTTTTTTGATCATAGCTTCCTGGTAGTCTGATTATTCTCATGTTTTCTATTCTTGATCTATTCCCCAGATAAGTTTTCTTTTTTTTTCTTTAATTATTTTAGCTGTTTTTCTTATGAGATGTTTCACATTGTCTTCTATTATTTCATTCTTCATATTTTGTTTAATTATTTCTTAATCTCATAACTTTGCTGGCTTCACCTTAACCAATTCTTATTTCCAAGGGGTCATTTTCTTCCTTAAGATTCTAGATCTCCTTTCCAAATTGGTTAACTTTCTTCTCATAATCTTGTTTTTCTTTAATTGTTCTTATTTCTTACATTTTTCCTCACTCTAATTTGATTTTTAAAGTTTTTTTAAAGTTTTTCTATGGATTTTTTTGGGGGCAGATAACGATTTGTCATTAATCTTTGGGGTAGAAGAAAGTTCTTTGCTTCATTGCCCTTCTCTGAAGATGAACCTCAGTCTTTTCTATTCTCAGCCAATGGATGGATTCTTTGTCCTTTGCCTGTGCATTTTTTTAATGGTAGCTGAAGTTTCGTTATCACCTGGGTTATGGGGGAATGGTGTCTCTGGGTTCATATCCCTTCAGTTCTCCCCTCTGGCCTGGAACTCAAATCAACAACTCCAGCTTCTCAATGAAAGCCCACAGCCAGCAATGTCCCTGCCCCATTGCTTCTACACTCAACTGGTTCCTTCTAACCCAAGGCTGCATCTCCACATCACAGCTGGGTCTGACATTCCTTGTCAGCAGAGCTTACCTCAGTCTTTTGGTATATACCCAACTCCCCTCACTGTTCCAGGAGCAAATGTTTCATGGGCTGGAGCCAAGGCAACCTCCCAACCCAACTAACCCCAGGGTTCAGTATTCATTGTTTAAGTGGTCCCTAGCCTTGAGGTATTTACTCTTCATAGCAACTAAACCTCATCCTGGGATAGTTCTTCAGATTGTCTCCATTTGTCCCATGAGAACCAGTGTTCAGCCCATACTCTTATTTAGTTTTACTACTCTATGTTCTCCTTGAGGTGCTGCTTTTTTGAGAGCTTGGAATTTTCTGACCTACTCCTACTTCCCAGAATCTTCTTCAGCATTGTAATTCTTAAACAGATTTGACATTATAGCTATTAATGTAGTGGTTGGAAAACCATCTGTATGAATCACTTCGAATGAAAAGAAAACCCAAGTGCAAAGTAGAAATCTAGGAAAAATGACACAAGATATATGAATGTAGAAGAGATACAATGTATCTAATAGGGAAATTTTTTTAAAAACCTCCTAAACTGGGGTGAAACAGATATTGCATAAGAATTGTGTTTGCAGTTTCTCCAGTAAAGGTCTCATTTCTTAAAATTCCAGGGAACTGAGTCAAGTTTATAAAAAATATGAGTCATTCCCCAATTGATATACCATCAAATATATGAACAGGAAGTTCTCAGAAAAAAAAGAAATTGAAGCTATTTCAGTCATATAAAAATATTTGTAACCACTACAGTTTAAAGAAACTCACCTTCAAACAATTCTGAAGTACCATGTCACACCTATAAGATTGGCTAACATGACAGAAAAGAAAAATGACAAATTTTAGAGTGAATACTAATTGGGACTCTAAAGCACTGTTAGTAGTGTTCTGAGGTGGTTTAACCATTCTGAGGAATTATTTAGAACTATGCCCAAAGGAATATAGAACTGTTGACCCAGTATTAACATTACTAGTTCTATATCCCAAACAAATAAATGAAAAAGAAAAGGGGGGCTAGGTAGTACTGTGAATAGAGTGCCAGCCCTGGAATCAGAAGGACCTGAGTTCAAATTCAGCCTCAGACACTTAGCACTTACTAGCCATGTGACCTTGGGCAAGTCACTTAACCCTATTTGTTCTGCATCTCCCCCTCCAAAAAGGGGGGGGAAAAAGTACTTATTTGTATAAAAACATTTATAGCAGCTCTTTTTGTGGTGGCAAAAAATAGGAAATTAAGGCAATGTCCATCAATTGGGGAATGACTGAACAAGTTGCAATATATCTTTGTGATAGAATGCTATTTATTGTACTATAAGTAATGATAAGCAGAATAGTTTTAGAAAATCTGGAAAGATTTATGTGTGCTGATGCAAAGTAAAATGAACGTAACTAAGGGAATATTTTCCACAGCAAGAGCAATATTGTTCAATGATCAACTGCAAATGATTTAGCTATTATCATCAATACAATGATCCAAGAGTGTTCTGAAGGACTTGTGATGAAAAATGCTGTCTGATCCAAGAGAGAAGAGATGAAGTCTGAATTTATACTGAAGGATATTTTTAAACTTTATTTTTCTTGCTTTTTTTTCTTTGCATTGCGGCTAACACAAAAATATGTTCTGTATGATTTCCCATGTAAAGTTGATATCATCAGTGGAGCTAGGTGGCAAAGTAGATAGAGTGCTGTGCCTGAAGTCGGGAATACTCATTTCCCTGAGTCCAAATACAACCTGAAACACTTACTAGCTCAGTGGCCCCAGGCAAGTTACTTTACCCTCTTTGTCTCAGTCCCTTACCAGTTAAGTGAGCCTTGAAAGGAAATGGTAAATAACTTCATATATTTTTGCCAAAAAAAGACCAAACCAAACCAAACCAAACAGAAAAACAAACTGTGTCACAAAGAGTCAACTGAACAACTGGAATGATTGAACAATGGAATTTAATACCACATTTCTTGCCTTCTCAATAGGTGGGGGAGGGACAGGAAGGAGAGAGAGAATTGAGAACTGAAAATATAATTTTTTTTCAAAAAAAGATATATTTTTAAAAAAATTAATAAAATCTACCTAAAAAGTGTTTGTATAAGCTTAAAAACCTTGTCAATGACCCAAGAGTCCTATAAAAATTATTGAGTGAGTTAACAAGGTGACCAGTAATTTGAGCAAGCATGAATTCTTTCTAAGCCACCTGAGAAGGAACCACTTAGGATGAGGAGTAGGAAAAAAAAATCTCTGCTTCAGTATCAACTCTTCCCCCTTTACCCACCTACCTGCCTTGCCTAGAGGAAGATCTTGAACTGTCTTCTCATCACCTTTCTAGAACTATATCCTGCAAGAGATTTTGCCAGTGACAATGTCTACACTGGAACCAAAGACAGATTGGATCCTCAGTGATCATGCTTTAGTAGAACTTCTTGAACATCCTACAAATGCTATAAAATTACTTCCAGCAACCAGAAACTCTCAGTGACATCTTTGCTTCTTCTCTTAGCTTGACCCCACTTCCCCTGGGAAAGTACATACATATGTATGTTTCTGTAGGAGAGTGTGTCACAGACTTTTGGTGGGGTTGATATTGTGTACCAACTATTCTTACTAAACTATCTTAATAAATCACTCTACTATCTACTTAGGGGTGACTAATAAAATTATTCTCAAGTTATAATCTTGGGAAAAGAACATTGGTAGGGACTTGAGTCATTGATTTTATACAATCACCACTTCTACCCTTGACACCTCAGGGTTATCCCAAGAGCTAAAAGAGAAAGGTGTGTCCAGGCTCTGGCAACTGACTTCTTTTTGAGAGTGGGAGTTCGGATAAGGGATCCCTGCAGTTAACATGGGCTTACTTCTATAAGACAGTCTGACTGTAGCATAAGAGGATGTAAAGAGGAATACAATCAGCTGGAGGAATAGATAAGCCTGGAATGTAGCTGAAAAACAAGTTATGGAAGGCTGAAAAAATAAGATCAGAAGTTTAAATTTTGGGGTGGGGAACCTGTGGTCTCAAGGCCACAGGTGGCCCTCTAGGTGCTCAAGTGTAGTCCTTTGAATAAATGCAAACTTCACAGACCAAATTCTATTCATAAAAAGGATTTGTTCTGTAAAACTTGGACTTAGTCAAAAGGCCTCACCTAAGGACCTAGGAGGCCACATGTGGCCCTGAAGCCTGTATGCAATGGAAACTAATGAAATTTTTTGAGGAAGGGGTAACATAGAGTGGTGAATTAGGAATCTTAACTAGTGCAGCAGTGTGAAGAATTGTTAGAATGATCAATAAGATCCATTTGATCTCCCACATTCTATGTTCTCTGTTCCTTTTCTCTATCTTCTTCTTTCCTCTGACCCCTCAGAAACTGTGTAAATACACCCACTTCTAGCATCTGAGAAAAAAAAATTGATTATATTTGGCAACTGATTCTGTTCTATATAACTGTCAATATTTTGTATAGCTAAGTTGTTTCTTTAACTCAGAGTTTTTAAAAAGATAATGAGCTCAGAAGTTTAATTTTCCTGTCTAAGTTTAGTAGAAAAGTTGAGTTTCCCTATAAATCACTTTGATTCAAAGAATTATCTCAATTCTACTAGTTTTCCTTCAAAGAAATTTGGCTTGTTATCCTTGTGTCACTAGAAAACTTCGCAGGTAGATTCAATCAATCAGCAAGAGGATAAATTTATTTTTTGCTAGCCTGCCTGTCTGATTTCCAGCCAGTCATGCTGTCCCCCACATCTATGATATGATGCTTTAGACTCTGTAATTAATCAATCAACCATATTTTGTCCCATCTATAGTCCTGCCTTCTAGCTTTTATATGTATCACCACCACCCTTAGGTCAGTAAAAATTATCTGTATAGCCTCATTCTGGGCCCTTGGGCTTACTAAGGAGCTAAAGACCCCTTATTATTGATAATATGATTTTTAATAAATTTTTTATTTGTTTTCTTGTTTACATCATTCAATTTTATGAGATTTTTGAATTACAAATTTTCTCCCCATCTTTCCCCTGCTCCAACCCTAAAACACCAATCCCACTATAAAGCTCCTCCCCTGATCTACTCTCTAACTCTCTGGTAGGGCAGGAAGGGCCTCCCTGTCCCAGCACCTGTATATCTTAATTCCTAGATGCAGGTATTGTAGAACTTAAAATTCTAGATTCTTTTGATTCCTCCCTTGTCCCCCACCCCCACTGGAAGGGCAATCAATTCAATACAGGCTGTGGATGTATGATTACACAGGACACCTTCAAAGTGGACATATTGTGACAGTGATCATCTGTCTCTCCTTCTTATCCCTCCCCCCTTGTTC
>JAQQSW010017656.1:0-10000 GCA_028646575.1 Pseudocheirus occidentalis | reverse complement strand
ACAGGGTGGTACTCCTCAAAAAACTTGTAAGGCTGACATAATTTTCTACTGAAGATGAACTCACCATTGCCTAGGTCACTAATCTACTTTGTTCTTGCCCTCTGGGTACTTTGGGAGGCAGAGTAGGAGAGAGATGCCATGACTGCAGTTCTACAACAATTTCCATCAGAAAACCTGTGGGTGCTCTCCGTTTCATGGCACTATTTAAAATAGACACTCAAGAATGCTCAAATATGCATTTGGGTACCACAGCCTGAGGCCTTCTGGCTCACTGACACCTTTTCAGATGTAATAAATAGGTGAAAATGTATTCTTGGTTCACACCTACCGTCTTGAAGCAACAGCCAGGTGGGCAAGAGCATTTCTGAGAAACAGACTGCCTCATCAGGAGCAAAAGCTTCACTGGAAAGTTTGAAAGTCTAGCTGAACATAGTTGTCAGAAAAAAAAAGCCTGTCAAATTCTAAATTTGTCTTCATTTACGGGAAGTAACTGATGCCTGAAGCAGGGAAAATGATGACATCATCAATTATTAAAATACTGATTAGTGTATTATATATTGTTATTTTATGCTGTATTGTTATGTTACATAATGTAACATAATTATGTTATATATTATTATGGTGTATTGTATTATATATTATAGTATATTATATTATGCTATGTTATATGATATGATGTTGTATTATATTACATATCATACAGTATGGTATCATATGATGTGATATGATATATTCCACCATATGTTATACTATGTTGTATTATGTTGTGTTATGTTGTGTTGTGTTATGTTGCATTGTGTTGTATCAATAATGAAGTATTCACAATGTCTACAGCAACTACAAATATGCGGATATGGTTATTAATCACAAAATGTAACAGGCTCTTTACATGGGAACATATCTAGAACATTTATTCAAATACCAGAAAACAGTCCCCAGACCAGGAAGTCAAACCATCACAGTAGCTATGGAATTGACACAGGTGGCTAATGCAGTAAACATCTACATTCACAAGTCTTCAAAACAGGACAGACTACTTCAGGCAAAGATCTTCCTCTCCTCACTCACAGCAGCTGCTCGGCATCCACACAGCTTGCTCCCAGCAGCTCCAGCTCCCTGAAGTTCCCATTCCCAAGCAGTCCTTAGCATGAGTCCTTAGTAGAAATTCAGGCTTGCTAAAAAAAAAAAATTTTGCGCTGCCACCACCATTGCTGCTTCTAGTCACTACTGTACTGGCTCCAGCATGGCTGTGGCTTCTTCTTGCCCCACTCCTTCCTGCTACATCATCAATTTCAAGGGGCATGGAAGATCTTCAGATCCCATAATCATTACTTTAAGCCCCAAGATCTTTCACATCTCTTACTTGGCAAAAATATATTAACAATACATTTCATTACATAGGTTAATAGGATTTTTAGGAGTAACTGGCATCAACAGAATTTTACAACAATATAACAAGGATAGCACACAATAAACACAGAAAACAATATTTTAGGGTTGGGCTTGAACACAAGCTCCCCATCGTTCCCCTCAAACAAATAAGGTCCCAAAATCTTGGGGTAAGAGATGAAGGTCTCTTCTCCCATGACTACTTGCTGCTGAAATTGGACTTCGAGCTGTCCCAAAGGGTCCCATTTGAGAGGTCTGTTCATTAGCCAGCATTTGGAATGTGCAATTAACCAGAATGGTGAAGGTACTTGAGTTTGTATTATTTGAGGAATGGTTGAAAACGCTATAACCAAAAAGTAAATAAACTGCATAGACACTTTAAGCCAGCAGTTCTACTACATGGAAAATACCCCAAATGAATTTTTTTAAAGGAGGGAATGTACTCATTCAAATATATTTATAGCGACATTTTTATTATAACAAAGCAGGTCACCATGAAGTAAAGAAGAGCAGAACTAATTATGATGTATGAATGCAATGCAATATCACAGTATAAGAAAAAAATACAGTAACCCTTGACTATTCATTGTGGTTTGTCCTGTTGTACATAGTTTTTGCCATAGTCTCTTCCCCATAAGACTGTGAGCAACTTGAGTGTGTAGATTATCGTGTACCTTCCTTTGTAGCCCCAACACATAGGCCAGTGCCTGGAATATAGTAGATGCTTAATAAATACTAATTGATTAACCCTCCAATAACTAATTAATCATGACTCCAGAAGAATGATGATGAAGCATGCCTCACCTGTTTTGATAGAAAAACAATGGATATAGATGCAGAATGAAGCAAGCATTTTTGTATATGATCAATAAAACGGAAATTTGCTTTTCTTGACTATACTCATTTGATAAAAGAGAGGGTTTTATTTTTAGGGGTAAACTTAGAGGAAAGGTTGGAGAAAATAGTGAGAGCAATACAGAAGAAAAAGAAAAGAGTATCAATAAAACATTTAAAAATACACAGAAGAGAAGAGAAGGCTTTTCAGGAGACACAAACTAGAAGGGTAATACTGGTGCTACCATATCAAATTTAATATGTTTTTTTAAGAAGATTATACAATAGATTCTGTTTCACATGTAATATCCTTTTCTGATCTTTTTTTAAAAAAGTGTTTATGTTTGCTGGTGACTTTATTTTTCATAATAAATATTTTAATGCAGCTGAAAAGTCATTAAATGTTCAGAATGCCTGAGGTAATATCTTCCTAATTCAATACAACAACGAACATTTATCAAGCACCTACGATGTACAAGATGTTGCTCTAGAAGAAAAAAGATGAATAAAGATAGAAGATATAAAACCAAAAAATATTAATAATTAATCCACTAGGCAATTCAGCAAATGCTTATTAAGGGCTAAGTATAGATAATGCATTGTACTAGGGCTACGTACTTGAGATATTAAGTTTATATAAGTCATAGTTTCTCTCTAAAGGAATTTTTTAATAAGCTGGATGAGGTAGGATAACTACAAAAATGACAATATTATAAATTAGTATGTAATAAGTATAATACCATCCCTTCTCCACATTCACTGCTTCAATCTGTACCCACATTGCTGTAGTTGACAGACCCTCACTGATGTTTCACAGTAACAAAAACTTGTATATTTAACTAGTTTTTAGCAAAGAAATTTACTAATATGGCATAGTATAAAGAATTGGTACAAAACGTTCACCCCATAGACTGGAGCATTCTCCCATGAATGCACACAGTATTCTGGGGATAATGATGTCAAACTTAAGAGTACAATGACAGTGAGGCACATATATAGGATTTGAACATGCAAGGCAATTTTCAAAGGAATGAGGGAAGGAAGAAAGGACGGAATGAAGGAAGGAAGGAAGGAAGGAAGGAAAACATTGTATTTTCTATTTGTTTAAAAAGTTTCTAGATTATTTATCAATTCAGTACTTTTTAAAATTGGGCTTATATCTTCTTTAATATTTAGAATTTAAACTTTGAATTTTATGATTTATTCCTCTTGTAGTTTTATTTCACTATCAGTTCATTCTTCTTTCTCTTTTGTTGATTAAAGTGTTTAGTAATACAGTCTTCTAAGCCAAGGGTTTTTAATCTTTTGGGAGGGAGATGAATTCATTTGGTAGTCTAATAAAGTCTGTGGACCTCTTCTTAGAATAATGTATTTTTAAATTATTGAAAGAAATACAAATTTTAAGTTGGAGGCTAGTGAAAATAAAGAAGGAACTCTTCCCCCATTCAAGCTCATGAACCCCTTGAGAGACATCCCACATTAAACTAACTCCATTGACTGCTCTTGGTAATACCAAAACTTTAATAAATATCTGCTTCCTTTTTTTAAATGAAATTATATATTTTTCTATGACTAGGTTTTTAGGATTAAATTCCTTATTCTCTGTTGAGGTTTGATTTCTTTCTTCAAATGCCTTTGATTGCTTAAAAAAATTATTGTGGAGATTTCATAGAGCATATGTACAATCCTTGTGATTCCCATTTAGTAATTGCCAGAGATCTATCATAACTAGTATTTTCTAAAATTATTCTCAGGTCCTTAATTTTTTGTTATTTTTGTTAGATTTCTTTGGTTTTGAGTGGGACATACAGAATTCCCCATGTTATAATTTTTAAATCTACTTCTTATAATTTTGTTTGCTTTTCCTTTAAGTACTTAGATGTGATGGAGCCAAGATGGTGGAGTAAAAGCAGGATCTTGCTTGAGTTCTTGCTCCAACTGCCTCCAATACTTGTAAAAAAATTACTCTAAGCAAATTTTAGTGCTACAGAACCCACAAAGTGACAGAGAGAAGTAAATCTCCCACTGAAGGCAGCCTGGCAGGCCGACAGGAAGGGTCTATCACACCAAGTTTGAAGCAGAGCGCAATCCTGAATGAGCTGTGTCAGCCCAGACCTGCAGCACAGACTTGCTAGAGCAGGCTTCAAGAGACTGAATCACTGGCAGCTGCGGTAGTTTCCAAATTTATCAACCCATAAACATCAAAGAGGATGTAAAAGGTCAGTGGGGAACTCTGTTAGAACTGGGTCAGAGAAGAGAATGGTCTGCCCCCTGGCCCCTCAATATAAGGATGGGTGAAGGGAATATATTATATATACATATATATGTATGTATAGGTGGGCGTATGTGAGTATATAAGTTGTGTGTATATGTGTGTAAATATATACATACATAGACATAGGGCACAGGATGAGTTGAATATGAAGTAATGACATCTAAAAAATGAAATTTAGAGGTGAGAGAGGAATATATTGGGAGGAGAAAGGGAGAGATTGAATAGGGTAAATTATCTCACATAAAAGAGGCAAGAGAAAGTAGTTACAATGGAGATGAAGAGCAGGGAGGCGAAAGGGCATTCAACCTCACTCTCATTGGATTTGGCTTAAGGAGGGAATAACATACACAATCAACTAAGTATCTTACCCTACAGGAAAGTAGGGGGAAAGGGGATAAGAGAGAGTATGATAGAAGGGAGAGCAGATTGGGGGAGAGGGTAGTTAGAAGCAAACACTTTTGAAAAGGGACAGTGTCTTGGGGCAGCTAGGTGGCTTAGTGAATAGAGCACCGGCCCTTTAGTCAGGAGGACCTGAGTTCAAATCTAGTCACTTAACCCCAATTGCCCTCAAAAAAAAGAAAGAAAGAAAGGGGACAGTGTCAAAGGAGAAAACTGAATAAATGGGGGCAGGATAGGATGGAGGGAAATATAGTTTAGTCTTTCACAATATAACTGCTATGAAAATGTTTTGCATAACTACACATGTACAACCTGTATTGAATTGCTTGTCTTCTCAGTGGGAGTGGGTGAGGAGGGAAGAAGGGAAAGAATACAGAACTCAAAATTTTAAAAAAACAAATGTTGAAAATTGTTTTTTACATGCAACTGAGAAATAAAATATACAGGCACTGAGGTGTAGAAATCTGTCTTGCCCTACAAGAAAGTAAGGAGCGGTGGACGGTGGTGGATATAAGAGAGAACAGATTGGGGGAGGGTTATTCAGTATGCTTGCCATCTTGGGGTGAGAGGTAGGGCAGAGACAGGGAGAAAATTTGTAACTCAAAATCTTGTGTAAATGAATGTTGAAAACTCTAAGTACTTAGATCTTATGATTATGCTTATCTTAGAAGGATATTTATTGTATATGGCATGTATACACATGTATGTATATGCATACATATATATGCTTGGTATATATTATCTAAAAGCATAATGCAGTTTCTCTTTTTATTTCTTTTATATCTGTCTATTTTTACTATTTTTTTGAGATCAAGATGGATACAACTGAATTTTTAAATTCTTCTCAGGCACAATAAATTTTTTCCAGTCTTTCATTTTAACTCCATTTGGATCTTTAACTCATTTCATTAACTCTATTTGAATCCTTATATTTTGAGTATGTTTCTTCTAAACAATATATTACTGAGTTCTGCTATCTAATCCTGTTATCTTCCTCCATTTGGTGTAAAAGTTCATCTCATTTATATTCATATTTATATTAAATATGTTATGATTGTTAATTTCCCCAAATGCAATTTTCTGATACTCTTTTCCATCTTTGCCACTTTTCCCTTTACCCAAAAGAAGGTAACAGTAAAAAGAAAAATAATCAACACTAGAAATCTATAATGAAGATAGTCAATATCATTCCTGTCATAACTTTCATTTCTAAATCTATATCCAGACTGAATGAGCTAGTTCGAAAAGAGGCTAGAGTTGGACTTGGAGTCAAGCAAATCAGTTCAAATTCTATCTGTATGCTTACTAGCTGTGTGACATGGCAGATGTCTTCATCTCTCAAAGCTCAAGTTTCATCATTTATAAAATGGGGATAATAATAGCACCTATGTCATAGGTGTCTGTGAGAATAAAATAAGGCAGCATGAAAAGTCTTTTGCAAACTTTAATGTGCATTGTAGTTGTAGTAGTAGTAGTAGTAGTAGTAGTAGTAGTAGTAATAGTAGTAGTAGTATCCTGATTGCTGTTTCTTTTGCTTTTTTCTCTCCTTTTGATCTATTCTATTCTCTACCTTCTAAGATTAAAATTCATTTTTCTTGTGATCATTCTGAATCTACTCTCCTCCTTAAATCCTTCTCTCCTCTTTCCCAGTCTCCTCTTGATTTCCTGTTAAATTTAATGTATTTCTACACCAAATTCTTTGTGTTTGTATGTCCAGTCTCCTTTGCCCAGTTCACATGAGAGCATGTTTCATGAGATGCCTTCTCTGCTAACTTCTCTTTCATATTCCATTATTCCTCTTCATGTTCACCCCTTTTGGTGAAATAGTAAATTCATGCTCCCTTCTCCATTTTTCCTAGTTTATTCCTATTTTTCTCCTTTCCTCCCTTAAATACAACAAAATAATAATAATCTATCATTAATTTAGCACTTTTAAGGTTTACTTAGTCTCACTGTAATTTCACAACAACTCTTGAAGGTAAATACTTTCATCCTCCCATTTTTAAAGATGAGGAAATTGATGGAGACAGTTACTTGACCAAGAGGACAGCTACTAAGTCTCTGAGGTCAAATTTGAATACAGGTCTTTCTAATTCCAAGCCTAGCACTGTATTCACTGTGTGGTATGCTTGTCACACTTTGCATCTTTAGTGACTTCTGAAGACTGCAGGATTGTGAAAAGACATCTTTCTCTTTTCTACCAGTATTTGTTTCATCATAATTTACCTTCTTCAAGTTGCCCCCAAATATTTACCTTCCTATATTTCTTTAGTCCCTTGTCTTCGAATTTCACAGACTCTACCAACCTCTGATAATTTCAAGAATTCTTTAAAGTCTTCCAATTTCTTAAACCTTCTCTTTAACACCTTAGTAGTATAGTCTGTTTTTCAGCATAAGTTATTCTTGGTTGTAAGCCTTTTGGATTTTACCTTTTGAAATGTTGTATTCCAAGACGTTCTTTCTTTTATAATAGCTCCTGCAAAGTTCTGTATGATCCAACTTGCATTCTTTCATCTGCTTATAATACTTTTCTTTAACTTAGAAACCCCAAATTTTTGCCATGACAACCACGGATGTTTTTCAATTTGGAATTTCTTTCAGTATGTGACTCATAGATTCTTTCTATTTTCATTTTGCTATGTTGTTATATAGAACTGGGTGGTTTTCTTGTATGAGTTCTTGGATTATGGTGTCTAGGGTTTTTGCCTGATTGTGGTTTTTAGAAAGTTCAATGGTTCTAAAATTGTCCTCCTCAAACTATTTTTAGGCCACTTGTTTTTTCATTCCACTTTCTCTTATTCTTTGCCATTTTTATTTTATTCTGATATTTCTCTTTATTCCTTCTTTCCATCTGCTCATAATATTGTTCTTTGATTTGGAAATGCCATAATTAATCTATGACAATCCTGAATGTTTTCAATTTGAGGTTTCTTTCAGAATGTGATCTGTAGATTATTTCTTTTTTCATTTTGCCATCCTGTTCCTATTCTTTTTTCTTGTCTTTTCTTTTCTTTTCTTTCTTTTCCTTTCCTTTCCTTTTGTTTTGCTTTCTGGAGGGGGGAGGGCAGGGCAGCTGGGGTTAAGTGACTTTCCCAAGGTCGCACAGCTAGTAAGTGTTAAGTCTCTGAGACTGGATTTGAACTCAGGTCCTCTTGACTCTAAGGGCCAGTGCTCTAATCACTATGCCACCTAGCTATTCGATTCTGTTCCTTTTCTGTGTTCCTGACAGCACCACTTAGAAGTTGAAGATTGCTGAGTAATGGGTTTCCTGCTAGGCCACTGTTGCTGGGCCTATCCTCTTGGACTGGGGCTTTCTTTTATGGTGACTCTGATAGGAGCACAGGTTTCAAGCCTCTTCTGGGCTACTCTGGGCTGTTTGTGCTGACTCTATAACGTTCTATGGCTCTGGTACAGGGAAACTGGACACTATATTAACTAACCTCGTTTCCTGCTGGCCATATCTTTTGTTATGGCTTAAACACCGATATAGCTCTTTCTCCTCATGTGATTCCCAAGCCTGCATCCTCCAATGGACTTGTCTCCTGATGTGACTCCATTGTGAGCTACCAGGTTACTGACCTCAAGCCTCCAGGAAAGTCCTAGGCCAGTGAATACCTTCCAACCGCTGCTACTTTGACAGGCCAGGGCCAAGGTCTTACTGGTTTTAGACTCCAACTACAGGAAGCCTCTCTCTTCCCAAGCCTAGAATGCTTACAGGTTTCTGACAGCGGCTTAGGGACACCCAGGGAAGGAAGGGCTTATTACTATTCTTCTTTGACTTTCTCTTTCTTTCTTTCTTTTTCTTTATTCTTCTTCTTTGTGGTACATTTTCATTGCTTTGATGAAGATTTTTGTGGGAGAGACACTCTCTAAGACCTTTCTCATTGACATCTTATTTGAGAGTCATAGAGAGTAAACATTAAAGAAAGGGTTAGATTTGAAGTCAGAGGATCCAGGTTCAAAATGCTGTTCCATGACTTTTGATCTATGTGACCTTGAAAAGGTAACTTAAATCCTCCGGGGATAAGTTTTTTCCACTATAAAGTGAAGACATTTGACTGGATAGTCTCTAAGGTTCCTTCCAGCTCAAAATTTTTGACCCTATCATCCAATCAAAATGCATTTATTAATTATACCTTATTTTCTATCCCCAAATATCTGGAGCTTCTTTACTGTGGAATAGCTAACTACATCTACAGCCTTCTCAAACTAGAACATCCTTCAGGAAAACGTGCTCCATTTTGCCATTGCTGAGTTCCTCCTGGAGTCTCCATTTTGTGAATGGGATCGGGCCAGTTATCCCTCATTCCCTTCTTGGCCGTATTACTGGCTTGTAAATCATGATATCTCATCCTGGACTTTTCTTCATCACCTGGGATAGCTTCACTCTGGAACATTCAATCACCTCTACTTTGGCTATCTTCCCTCATCTCCCTTGCCTTCCACTTCCTTTAAATGTTCTCTTCCCTCATTGGAATATAAGCTTCTTGAGGACAGGATCTGTCTTTCTTTTTGCTTGTATTTGAATTCTCAGTGCTTAGCAGGGCTTGGCATACAGTAAGTACTTAATCAATGCTTATTTCTTTCCTTCCTGTTAGGCACAGATTAGGGGGGAAAGGAACAAGCATTCATATGGAGATTACTATGTGTCAGGTACCATGCTAAGCACTTTAAAAATCTCCTTTGGTGATGGCAGCATAGAAGAAAGAAATTCCATGACCTTCCCCCACAACTGCCTCAAATATCTATAAAATACGACTCTAAACAAATTTTAGAGCTCCAGAACCCACAAAGAGACAGAGAGAAACAAATCTTCCACTGAAGGCAGCCAGACAGGCCTAGAGGAAGGGTCCATTGCAGCATGCTGGGAGCCAAGCACAGTCCCACATCGGCCCCAGGGAGGCAGTGGCAACCAGAGCAAACTTCAGGAGAGTGAATCACCAGCAGCTGCTGCGGTGTCCAGAATTTTCAACCCATAAAGGCCAAAAAGAAAGTAAAAGGTCAATGCTGAACTCTCTTGGAAAGGAAGGGTATGGTTTGACCCCTGCCCCTGGGGTGAGAGGCAGCTGCAGAGCAACTGCAGTATGGCTGCCTGAGGAGCTC
>JAQQSW010017655.1:0-11414 GCA_028646575.1 Pseudocheirus occidentalis | reverse complement strand
GAGGGGGGGAAAGAAGAAGAAGAAGAAGAAGAAGAAGAAGAAGAAGAAGAGGAAGAAGAATGAGCAGGAGGAGGGGGAGAGAGAAGGAAGGAGGGGGAGGGGAAGAACACAATGAACTTGAGACATCATTTAATCTCTTGTGATTATTAGAAATAAAAACATGCATCTTGGATATAAATCTTATTAACATTCATTCTTTAGTTGCTTAACTATATTACAGAGAGAAATAAAAAAAGGTTAGAACATAGTATTTTTTTAAACATCTATGAAATGCTTGGAGTGTGTGGCATTGTATCAAGGTCTATTTTATTGATGCTGAACAAATTGTCATAGAAATAACTATTAGAAACATAGAAAAGAAATAATTGTGTGGGCCTGAAGATGTCCTGGTGAATAGGTACTCAGTTGCATTTGAGTACAGAAGTTGTGTTCTCACCTTTGTTGCGAAGGTGCCAAGCCCTTTCTCTTGACTTCTGCGCTCTTCTGCAGGTACACAGCTCAGTGCTGTTGCTCCAGCCTATCCATGCCTTTTTGGCTTGTGCTGCTCAAATCCTTCTTGCTCCATAACCAAACAGGATCTGCCTTCCAGGCTGTAGACCTTCCTCTAGGTCCTGGACCATTTGGGGGTAGCAGGGCTGGGACTGCAAACTGTCTGTCTGCTATCCCTTGCCTTCTTCCTATTTCAGAACAATTCTTCTTGTGATCATTCACTTCTGAGATATCTTTTACACCACTTCCAGTCATCATTGATAATATGCTATAGATCCCAAATTTCAAGCGTGTGTTTATCCTTTTACCTTTTAGGTTCTTATGCTTTTGAATCTTTGGAAACTGTATGTTTCATAATTTGTAGGCCATATAATATCAAAAGAATACAAACTGCATTAATTTTTCTAATGATTATTGTTCTATTTTTTCTAATAATCAATATTTTTATAATAACCATACCTCCAAACTGCCTTTTTTTTACTGGATCTGAAATATATCTGAATCTGACAAAATTTAAGGCATGTTGGAGATTAATGGAAAATGTGGAATTTATCGATTTTGTCATCTCTTTATGTCATGTATTATATGTTTTCCCTGCCTGGCAGCCAATGAATCACAGACAAGAAAAAAAATTTGGCTCTTATAAAACAACATACTCTAGCTATGGCAATGTAGTCTAAATTGCTGCCTTCACTTGGTGATAATAAGGTGTCAATGGGTCTGACGCAGGGATGGGGAACCTGAGGCCTTGAGGCTACATGTGGCCCTCAAATGAAGACCTTTGAATTGAATCTGAATGTCAGAACCCAGAAAGTGCCATGCTGGAGCACCTAGAAGGCCATGTGTAGCCTCAAGGCCACAGGTTCCCCAATGCTGCTCTGAAGTAATAGGTGTAACAGGTGTGGTCCCCCAGGCCTGGAACACTCATAGCTCTCATCTCTACTTTTTGACTTTCCTGGCTTTCTTCATGTCTCAGGTGAAATCCCACATTTTGTAAGAAGACTTTCCAAGCCTTCTTAATCTTAGTGCCTTCCCTCTGAGATAATCTGCAGCTTTATCCTGTATGTAGCTTGGTCTTGTATCATTGTTCACATACTGTCTCCACATTAGACTTGAGTTCCATTGACTGGTTATTGTTTTTGTTGTTGTCATCCAGGTGTGTGTGTGTGTGTGTGTGTGTGTGTGTGTGCACGTGCGCGCGTGTATGTGTGTGTGTTCCCAGCATTTATACTTTGCCTGTAGGTAATGAAATCACAGAATTTGTGGTGTAGTTGGTAGTTGGTTGACTTGGAGTGGAGACCCAAGTTTGGCAGTCAGTCAATAAGAATTTATTAAAAGCCTGTGTGGCAGGTACTTTATTAAGCACTGAGGATAAAAAACAGGTTGAAGACAGTTGCTTCCCTCAAGGAGGTCACACTATAATAGGGGAGACAAGAAGCTAAAAGAAATATGCAAAAAAATGCCATCTATAGGATAATAGGAAATAATTAAGAGAGGAAGGCACTAAGAGGGATTGGGAAAAGCTTCCTGGAGAAGGGTGAATTGTATTTGGGATTTGAAGGCATACAGGGAAGGCAATAGCTGGCGATCAGGAGGCAGAGCTTTCCAGGCATGGGGGACAGCCAGAGAAAAGTCCTGAAGCAGACTCTGATTTTGTGGAGCAGCAAGGAGGCCGGAGGTATCAGACTGAGGGGTATGTGGGGTAAGGTGTAAGGTGTAAGTAGACTGTAAAGATAGGTGGGAGCTAGGTCATGAAAGCCTTTGAGTATCAAACTGAGGATTTTGTATTTGATCTTGTAGGTGACAGGGAGCCACTGTAGTTTATTGAGTAGGAGGTCTGGTAGTAAGAGTATGATTAGACCTTTAGGAAGCTTACTTTGGTGGTTGAGCAGAGGATGGATGGCATGTGGAGTGACTTGTAGCAGGTAGACTTACCTGCAGGCTAGTAATCCAAGATAAGGTAATTCAGGCTTGCACAAAAGTGGTGGTGTTACAAGAGGAGAGAACTGGCCTATCTGAGAGATATTGAAACGGTAAAATCAACAAGTCTTGGTCACAGATTGGATATGGGGGCAGGGGGTTTAATAGTAAGGAGATGAGAATGACCCCTAAGTTGTGAGCCTGGGGCCATGGCTGGATGAGCGCCCTCTTGCCAGCAATAGGGAAATTTGAGGTTATGCGGGAAAATGATGAATTCAGTTTATGTACTGAATCAGATTTTATTCCCTGCCTTCTCAAGGTAAAGTCACTTAAAATTTTAGAACTTCACTTAGCTTATCTGTAAAAATCAGATAATACACTACCTACTTAATGAGTAGACAGTCTTCACACTTTATTCACTTTACACAATCCAGATAGAATTTAGTCACACTCACACACAAGTGAAGGAAATTTCTACCTACATGGAACAACTTTGGGAGTACCAAGAAGGATCAAAAGTCAAAGCCAAGGAAAAACAAAACAAGAAAAAAGCCAGCCCTGAGAGGAATATACTTAGTTTCATAACTTTTAGCCCTTTGATTGAAGACTCTATGGGGCTTGTGAAATGTAAACTTCCTTGACAGAACTAGCATTAAAAATGTCAGATCCTTTTTAAAGAATAAGTGGATGATGGAGAGAATAGCATCATCAGGGTAGTATTGGTTGCATGATGTGGGAAAGAGGCATTTCTGATGGGGAAAAGAGGGCAAGCAAGGTAAAATTAAACAGTCATATGCCCATATTTGTGGTCTTCAAACTTAAACCCCCATTCCATCAAAACTTGTAGAGCATGCACCCTTCATACCAGTGTGTTGATGGATAAATTATTTAAGTGTATTGCTGTATTACTATATTGCATAATTTATGAAAATACAAAATGCAATTTTAAAAGAATGAGATGAGATTGAAATATTTAAAACTGTATTTATTAATGGTAAAAATGACTTTTTGCTTAAACTAAGGTGTAATTAATAACACTTTTTAGTGAGAACAATGCTATGGAATATGCTTCTTTATTTAAAAAATTCTGTGTATACTCTGGGGATAGGGCAAATTTGTAAAGAATAATTGTTTGTTAGAAATTAATTATTCTATTAATTTGATCAATGCAACAAGTCAAGTAGCTATATTTCTTTTTTAGATACTTCAAAAAAATAGATGAATACAGCACACAACAATCAGATAGTCCTAATGGACAGTTAATAATTATAAGTTAACAATACTTAGTCAGATAATAATAAATCCTAACAGGTTTTGGATAGAATTTTCTTTGTGTGTAGATATTCCCCTTATACAAAGTAAAACCTTTACTACAAGACTCTAAGCTATCTTTTCAGCTTCAAAGAATATTGCTCTTACACACACACACACACACACACACACACACACACACACACACTTAAACACACATTCTTTGACCCAGTCAGCCTTGGTCTTCTTTCTCTTCTCCTCAAAATATCTGGGTCTTTGCACAGGCCATCATGCATACTTGAAAAAAGGGAATCGCCTCTGATTTCAACTCAGTAAAATATCTCTAGTGTAAATTAATGTCTCTTTTTTTAAAATATTTTTTGAATGGATGGTTATTTCCTCTTCATGTTTGGATATTTTCATTGTGTTTTTGCATGAGTATGAAGAACATTTAGAAAGTCAGTTTGGTTGGATTATAAAATTCAAGAAATGGAATGATTTACACTGGAGCTAGAAAGGTAGTTTGGGGCCAGATTATGAAGGGCCTTAAGTAGCTGAAATGTGCTCTGACCATCAAGAGTGAGCCATTGGGGCTTACTGAGCAGAGACATGTTGAAATACATACTTTGGTGATTTGTCACCATAAGGTAGGTGGATATATTGGGAGGGACAAGGGAAGGACACCAGTTAGGAGTACAATATAATAGTCTATCCAAACCAGTAGTGATGAAGACCTGAACACTGCAATTGTGGCTTTGTGATTAAAAAGGGGTGGGTGGATATCAAAAGGTATGGAAATTTTAAAAAGTAGTAACAGCATTTGGTAACTGCTTATACATGTAGAGTAAGTGTGATTGGGGAGTCAAGGATCATTTAGCACAGTGGTTGTCAACCTCTGGGTTATGTTCAATTTGTAACAGTGAAAATACATCCAGCATATCAGATATTTACATTATGATTCATAACAGTAGCAAAGTTACAGTTATGAAGGAGCAACGAAAATAATTTTATGGTTGGGGGTGACCACAGCATGAGGAACTGTATTAAAGGTTCACGGCATTAGGAAGGTTGAGAACCACTGACTTAGCAGTCAACAAGCATTTATTAAATGTATAGGTACTTTTCTGGGTACTGGGGATAGGAATACAAGGAATAAAATAGCCCCTACTTATAGGACTTAAACATCAGCCCTAGGTTCAGAAACTCCAACTCCAGCTGGATACTGATAACTTAGCACTCCTTGACTCAGTTTGAAAAATGTAGATGCTCAAAATCACATCTCAGACACAATTCCTCCAGTCTAACATTTGATGGGTGAATCATAAATATAGAGATTAAGTTTCCTCTGTAAACTTGGTTGGAAAATCAAGGATGAAAGCACTTGTCAAAATGCTGATGAGAACAATCCTTTAAATAAGAGGTCTGCTATTTTGCTGAATTCAAGGTGTCTCCAGACTTTGCCAACCTGTGTTATTATCCACAGAAGGGTGTGGAACATAGATGTTACTGGAGGATTTCAGGGAAAGGTCCTTTGTGTTCAATGGTTCTAAGAGTTCAGGAACAACACAGTATAGAGAAAAGTACATTGGTTCTTGAGTATGAGGGCCTAGGTTCAAACCTCACCTCTCTGTGACTTTGGACAAATCACTGAAACTCTCTGCATCTCCCTTTCCTCACTTGTATAATGGGGCAGGGGGGAGGGGGAAGTATTGAACCAGATGTTCCTTCTATCTCTAGGTCTTTGGTCCCAACAACTAATAGTCATTACATTACATTACAATCAACTAATGCCTCAACCACCAAATGTTTATTAAGTGCCTACTAGGGACCAAGTGGTGACCTATGAATTGGAAATACAGAAACAAAAAGTAAGACAGTCTCTACGTTTAAGGAATGTATTATCTGCTTGTGGGAAGCAATGTGGATATAAGCATATATAAATATACAAGACAATTTTGGAGAGGGAGAAGGTGCTGGTAGCAGCATTTTCTAGAAAAGGATTAATGTAGAAGGTTGTATTTGATATGAAATTTGGCAGAAACTGGGAATTTTGAGGCAGATGTGAGGAGCTAGTGTGTTCTAGGCCTGGGATAAATAGACATGGACATGGGAGATAGAGTGTTACTTGTGAACAAGAAGACTGAAGAGGTCAGTTTGGTTGGACTACACAGTGAAAATATAAATGGAAATAATATATAATAAGACTCAAAAGGCTGATTGGAGCTAGGTAGATAATGAAGATCTTTATATGTCAAGTAGGATTTTAGATTTGACCCCAAAGGACTGACAAGATTTTATTAAGTGGGGGTGGGGTAGGTGACACCTTAAGACTTTTGTTTTAGAAGAATATCTTCGTCATCTGAGGGGAGGGAAGATTGAAGAGGAGAGAGGTTGGGGGGGGGCATGCAATTAGGAGGCTGTTGCAATAGTCTAGGTAAGAGGTGAGAAAGACCTGAACCAGGCACACTGGGTGGGGTGGCCATGGTAATGGTGAGCTTTCCAGAAGAAGACAGATGATCTGAAAGGTCTCTGAGTTTCAATTCTCAGGTACTTACATGTGAGTATGGTGCCTACCCCTATTCAGTTTAACAAATCTCGACTAAGGCAGGACTATGGGAGATGAAATGGTCAGAGAAGTCACAGTCCTTATCTTAATGGAGTTTGCAGTCTTGTCTAGAGGAGCCCAAACTCTTTTGAGAATTACAACACTTTTTTATGTGAAAAAATTTGACACCTCCAACCTTGCATGATGGTAGTTACACTGTGGTTGATTGACCAAGTACTTGAAAGATATCTGATTTAGTTACCATTGAGCTCTATCCAAAGCAAAGCTGAATCCTTCTATGATTTGGGAGATAAGTTTTAGGGAGTTGTCTGAGCTACACGTTGAATTAATGACTTGCCAGTGTTGTGCATTGAATGTCAGAGAGGGATTTGAACACGGGTGATCCTGACACCCAAGGCCAGCCTTCTCCCCACTATTCTTACCTACCCCTATGATCAAGCCAATAGCATAATGAGAAAACAAATGCTGACCAAATACTGCTAAGAATACAACAATACTTTTAAACCATTTCTGCTGTATTCATCACCACATTTGCTTGCATTTGAAAAATAGTGATGCATCTAAATTCACAATATTTCTTCAGTCTCTAAAAAGCATTTCTACTTCTTTTTTCTATTGAGGAATGTTTTCTTATTTCATTTGTGCTAAGGTATATGTGGAAATCCTTTATGCATGAATGGATTCATGGAACCCTATAAAATTTGTTAGATTGTCAGAGGTCCATGGGTCACTATTTGGCAACCATTGGTCTACTCATGCATCTATCTACAAAGTCTGACTTCTAGAAAGACAAACTTGGCAGGAATTCCTCCCCTTCCTTGGCAACCCAAACCAAAGTTGGTGCCTTTCCTTTTCTCTCCTGCCCCACCCTTCTCTGCCACTTCCATACTCCTAACTTTGTAGATGACATTAATGTTATATTGTTGTGCTTCTTTGGAATAATAGGAATTTGACAAAAAAAATCAAGCTGGGGTCTAGATGCGAAAGAAAACATTGTTGAAGGAATACTGGCTTAAATGTCTGAGTTGAAAACAGAGAAAATAGGATTAACTTTTATAGAAACTAAAATAATTCTTGGGCCGGTAAAGGTGTATTAGAAATGAGACAGAGACATCCTTCAACGCAAGACAGTCATTTAAGAAATTTCATTCAAATGAAACTCTTAGAAAAGTAGAAACAAATGAATGTGATATAAATATATAATAACATCTTGGGAAACTTTAAAATCTCTCCATTTAACATCTGTCATATATAACTGTAGAAGCTAGATTGATCATTTAAAGAAAGCTGGAGATTTACAATTGAACCAGCTGAGTTTGTTTACATCAACTGCAAAGGGACTACTTTCTCTGGCAGATTGATATTTCACAAATGTGCTGTATTTGATGTTTCATTGAAAACAATATGGTTGGAACCATAGGGATTCTTGGGTAGCAGCACATAAGATGGTATACATGCAACTAAGCCCTATACCATTCCATGTTATTGGCCTTCAGAAGGCACCATAGTATCATAGTAAGGCATCACCACTTACTTAGGTGACACTTTTCATAAGAAGGTTTATGGGATATCTGTAGTGACCACAACATGTTTCCTATTTGGTGCAGTAGATGGAGTGCAGATCCTGGAACAAGAAGTTGTGAGTTCAAATACAACCTCAGAAACTTGCTGTGTGATCCTGGGTAAAACAGTTAACCTGTCTGCATTCTATTTCTTCATTGATAAAACAAAGATAATAAAAGCACCCATCTCCCAGGATTTCTGGAAAGGTTCAAATGAGATAATAATTGTAAAGTACCTGTCAAATAACAAATGCTATATGAATGTTTATTATTTTTATTATTTTAAAATAGTGTGCAAATTCCTTTGAATGGTAGAGGACATCAAGGAAGAAACTAGTTTTATAGTTCTCTTCCAAAAGTTGAAATTCTGTTTTGAATTTCTTAAAAGACTCATAGTTGCCTATTCAGTAAAGCCTAGATCTGGGAAAACAGACGAATAAAGTAATGTAAATGCTGCCAGATTATAATTAAATTCAAAAGTAACAGATTTCAAGGAAACATATAGGTCACACTATTCTTCCTGCAGTCTCAAGACTCCTTAATGAGTCAAAACCAAACAAAAGTCGTCAGCTTAAAAGGAGTTAAAAAGTTGGATGAAGTTGGCAGGTTTTATTTTTAATTAGTTTTATGTCCTCTTAATAATTGTTTCATTATATTTTGTATATCCATGTAGAGGTCTGACGATCACACTTGGTAAATGTCCAAAACGGCAATAAAATGGGGGAATACCAGTTATACAATAGTTCTGCATTGAAACACCTGTGGGTTCAAAGAGACTGCATCCAATAGCTCTCAGGGGAAAAAATTCCTTAGACAAAGAGTTGATTCTACACTTCTGGGGAATTTTAAATCTTCGAGTGAGTATGATGTAGAATCAGGGACATAGCAGAAAAAAAAGAAGATAAATTGAAAGGAGCTCATAGGAGAGTAACAAAAATGATAAAGGGCTTGGAAAATAAGGCCTAGGAGGAAAGGTTAAGAGAATAGGGAATATTCAGTCAAGTAAAATGAGGCTGAAGGGAGTTATAACCGTCTCCCAGTAAGTCAAATGATGTTATAAGGAGGACAAGGATAAATTTTCCCTTGTAGTCAATGAAGATAGCTAGAAGTAATGGGCTTCAGCAAGAGGAGAGAAAATTTAGCTTAAATATTAGGAAAAATGATGCAAAACTAAAAATACATGAAATGGAAAAAGGTAACATTAGAGATATCATTTTAGGAATCCAGACTAAATTTGTGCCTCTCTCCTCGAGGTGATCTGAAGGACTAAACAGTCATTCTTGCCAACTAAAGAGATGCATGTATTCCCTAAGTCAAGAATCATAGAATGGGGAGGAGTCAAGATGGTGGTATAGAAGCAGGAGAACTCCATGGCTCCCACCATAACCACCTCAAATACCTATAAAATATGACTCTGAACAATTTTAGAGCTCCAGAACTCATAAAATTACAGAGAAACAAGGCTTCCGCTGAAGGCAGACCAGAAGATAGACTGCAGCATGCTGGGAGCAGAGCCCAGCCCCATGTGGTTTTAGCCCCAGGCTGTCCAGGAGAAGCCCCAGTTGGAGCTTTCAGGAAAGTGGATCACTGGCAGCTGTGGTGGTTTCTAGAATCACCAACTCATAAGCACCAAGGACAAAGGAAAAAGGTCAGTGGAACTCAGCGAAATTTGGGGGAGAGGGTCCAGCCAACTGCCTCCAGAGCTAGAAGCAGTCTGAAGCAGTGGGCCTGCACTTGCCTCAAGAGTCTGTTTCAGAGTCTCCTGACTTGTAGATAGCAGGGGGGGGCAAGCAATCATTCAGAGGCTAAGTGCTCTTGCTTTGAGTGGCCTGGATCCAAATTGCAGTCTTGGGTAGTGGTCCTGAGGTGGTTTTTTGTGAGCCAAAGCTGGTGGGGGCTGCAGAGACTGTGGTTTCCTAATAGCTCCACCAACTGGGAAAACCCCAGCAGTTTGGGACAGAGCTCTCCCCTCTGAAAGCAGAATTCTACTGAGTCCCAAAGTCAAGTAACTGCCTGCAACATGAGCAGGCAAAGGAAGGAAAGAAAGCTCAGGAATCCAACTTTAGATTTCTTTTTGGGGGACAAAAGGATCAAAGCATGGAATGGTAGGAAGACAAAACAATAAGATCTCCTGCACCAAAAGCTTCCAAGAAAAATGTAGACTGGTTACAAGCCATAGAGGAACTTAAGAAGGATTTTTGAAAACCAAATAAGAAAAGTGGAGGAAAAATTGGGAAGAGAAATGAGAATGATGTGAGAAAATCATGAAAGGAGAGTCAACAACCTGACATGAGAAAATAACAACTTAAAAAATAGACTAACTCAAATGGCAAAAGAGGACCAAAAAACCAATGAAGAGAAGAATGCCTTAAAAAGTCAAATTTGCCAGATGGAAAAAGAATCTCAAAAGCTCACTGAAGAGAATAATTCCTTCAGAATTAGAATGAAGCAAATGGAAGGAAATTACTTTACGAGACATCAAGATGCTATTAAACACATCCAAACAAATGACAAAATAGAAGGCAATGTGAATTATCTCCTTCAAAAAAACCACTGACCTGGAAAATAGATCCAAGAGAGACAATCTAAAAATTATTGGACTACATGAAAGCCATGATCAAAAAAAGAACTTAGAAAGCATCCTTCAAGAAATTCTCAAGGAAAATTGCCCAGATATTTTAGAACCAGAGGGCAAAATAGAACTTGAAAGAATTCACTGATCACCTCTTGAAAAAGATTCCCCACCCCCCAAAAAACTCCTAGGAATGTTGTAGCCAGGTTCCAGATTTCCTAGCTCAAGGAGAAAATGTTACAAGATGCCAAGAAGAAACAATTTGAATACTGTGGAAACACAATCAGCATAACACAGAATCTAGCAGCTTCTACATTAAGGGACAAAAGGGTCTGGGATATGATATTCCAGAGATCAAGAGAGCTAGGATTAAAACCAAGAATCATCCACCCTGCAAAATTGAGTATAATGTTTCAGGGGAAAATATGGTCATTCAATGAGGTGGAGAACTTTCAAGATTCTTGAGGAAAAAACCAGAACTGAATATAAAATTTGACATTCAAACACAAGGAGCATGAGAATGTAAACATGGAAAAGAGATGATAAGAAACTTATCAAAGTGGAACTACTTTCATGCCAACATGGAAAAATGAGAATTATAACTTATAAAACTTTTCTCAGTATGAGGAAAGGTGAAGGGAATATAAATGTGTGAGTGTGTGTGTGTGTGTGTGGATAGATAGATAGATAGATAGATAGATAGATATGTATATATGCATGTATGTATACATACATACACATATGTCTATATAGGAGGGTATATATGCAGATGTATATATACAAGAGTGTGTGTATATATGTACGCATAGACAGAGGGCACAGTATCAATTGAATAGGAAGGGATGATATTTTAAAAGGTGAGATTAAGAGGTGGGAGAGGAATAGAATGAGAGGAGACAGGGAGAGATAGAATGGGGTCAATCATCTCATATAGAAGAGGCAAGGGATAACTGCTACAATGGAGGGGAAGAACAGGAAGGCAAAAGGAAATGGGTCAACCTTACTCTCATTGAATTTGACTTGGGGAGGGAATGATATATACACTAAATTGGGT
>JAQQSW010017654.1:0-11414 GCA_028646575.1 Pseudocheirus occidentalis | reverse complement strand
CTGAGCTGCCTGCAGCAACAGGTGTGTTTTCTGTATTTTGGAGAGTCTTGGAACTCTAAAATCTGTTTAGATCCATATTCTATGGGTGTTTATGGTGGCTGTGTGGGAGCTACCAAACTTTGCTGCTTCTATGCCGCCATCTTGGCTCTGCCCCTCCTCACTATTTTTTAGAGTTTGTAAATCTCATGAATACTTTCTTGTTCACATGTAGGTTTGCTGGGATCACACCTCTATTTCCTCTGTTTTTTTTTAATCTTTCCCCATTCATGAAACCCTGCACTGTTATCCCTTCCACAAAAATAGTTACTAACTTATTTGACTCATGAAATCTAATCCATTGAGAATTAGTTTAGCTTTTCTAACTTCCTTCTTCATAGTTTAAGACCGATTTTTTGGGTCAAAATGCAGGGTTTTTTTCCTAGTTTATAATGATAATATCATCTTATGATACTTGAGTTTCTGCTGTACCTCCTACAGTGACTCTCCTTTTCATTACATGACTAGGGAGAATCAATTTCTGCCAACTATTTTGAAATAAAAGGAAGTGTACACTTATTCATAGCCAAAGGGAGACCATGTAGGGACTCCCATAATCAGACCATAAAGTATAACGTTGTAATATTTCTTGTGTCAAGCATACAGAGTGGGTTGGAAGTGTGGGAATGTTAAGAGGTCTTGATGGATGTTTGTTTCCTGTGGTGTATTTATGAGGTGTGTACTTTGTGTAGTGTTTCCTCTTTTTTTTTATCTTGGGGATTCAGCTTTAATTACTCCATGTTTTATACAACTGTATTTTATTATAGGCATAGTTTGTAATGTTATAGACATTTGCAGATAGGCCTCTTGACAGTCATCATCTCTATCTAGGGTTAGCATAGGACGTCTCCATTTCCAGGAATCTACTTTGTCCTCATGTCCTCTTAGAATTTTTAGCTTCCTTAAAAATTTAGTTCATATCACTTTCTACAAAATTGTTTCCAGTGCAATAGGGGCCTCATTAATGGGAGTCTGGCTTCAATTCAAGAGCACAAATCATGTGATATGCTTGCTACTAGTCCAAATGGAAGAAATCAGGAAATGTGCTTCTAGAAAGGCATGATAGAAGGCCCTCTTCCTCAAATAAGAGAATATGTAAGCATTTTGGCTTTTCTCTGGCTTCCTAATCTCATGGTTAAGAAATTCTTTTTGCTTTTGACTAATTGGCTGGAATTGAGACTATTTCTAAAAGGTGAAAACCAATGATTTAGTTAATTTTTTTTTCTGCCTGGAGGCTTTTGAGTGAGGAGTTCCTAAGATTCCTGTTGGGGAAAGATGTATTAGGCCTTTATTCACACATCTAAGACAATGCCATGTAGCCCGTGAATATATCTCTCTGTTTCTCCATTGTGCCTATTCTTTCCTCCTGTTAGGTGAAGGAAAATCATACTAGACTGTGACTTTGTGCCTTTAAATGGTTTTGAAAGTGAGCTGAGAGGCTTCTGTGCCAAATTCTATGCCTGATTTTGTAGACAGCTAAGATGTCACAAGTGACTTGACAGATTGGACAAAGCACAGGCAGGAATCAAAGGTAACTGTAAGGAAGCAATTACAATTCATTCATGATCTATACCACATCCAAAATTGAATTTTTTGGGGTAAATATTCAAAGCATCCAGTTTCAGTATGATCCACAAATTCTGAGGTATAGAGAAGTTCATATCCCCAGGCATTTGGAAGAAATTTCTGTTAGTTCAGTATATTCTCAATAAATATTGCCTGCAAAAACTAACCTATATTAATTGATTAAGTACATTAGGGTTGAAACCACTGGTAACTGATATTGGTATGATCACTGATATGAACATAATACAATGGGAGCTTGAACTCATCACATTCAAGAAGACACTTCAACCCTAAGGTTTCCCATTAGAGGGCTAATGGATATATAACCTTTCTCAGGGAACCAAGTCATTTATGAGTATATGAGTTTGGATAAAATTTTTATAGATTCTATGGATTGTCCCTAATTTTCTCCAGAGGCCTATGTTCTTCTTTGAGGATTCCTTTGTATTTATTTTGCACTAATATATTTACTTCTATGTATAAATCTTGATTCTACTCAATTAAAAAAAATCTTTAGTGATGGGAATTTTTTATGGTTGCCTCCATGTCTATAAAATATCTGCTACAAAATACAGGGTTTGAAAAAAAGCCTTGGGGCAGGGCCAAGATGGCAGCATAGAAGCAGGATAACTCCACAGCTCCCACCATAACCACTTCAAATAACTAGAAAATATGACTCTAAATGAATTTTAGAGCTCCAGAACCCACAAAAGTGCAGAGAAATAAAGTTCCCACTGAAGGCAGCCCAGCAGGCAGGACAGGAAGGGCTCATAACAGTGTGCTGGGAGCTGAAACCAGACTGCCCTGAAACCATGGCTTGGTCCCAAGGTTGTCCAGGACAAGTCACAGTGGGAGCTTTCAGGGGAGCAGCTCACTAGCAGCTGTGGCTGTTTCCAGAATAATCAGCCCATAAGAAACAACGATAAAATGGAAGGTGAGTGGAACTGGGCTAAATTTGGGGAAGAAAAGTGGGTCTGGCTGTCTGCCCCCAGGGCAAGAAAGAAGCAGAAGAAGTGGCCCTGCAGCTGCCTCCACATGTCTGTTTAAGAGCTCCTGGCCTGAAGATTGCAGCAGGGGCCAAGTGATTATTCAGACGCTAAGTGTTCTTGCCTTAAGCTGTGTAGATCAGGAACTTGGTCTTGGGTGGTGGACCTGAGATGCGTTTTCAGTGAGCCAAAGCTGGTGGGGACTGTAGAGACAGCCTCCTAATATCTGCTAATGAATAAGGCAATGCATACAAGGGACTGATGGCCCAACGACCAAAAAAGAGTGTTTGTCAGATCAGAGATGGAGAATGAAAAAATAGGGCAGTTGTATGACATGTTCTTTTTAGAAGCAATAATAGGGTTGATTAGAGTACAAGTCCTAGTTCTTTACTCACTACAATTATCTTTCATTTATTAAGCATATTTAGGGCTATTCCAATAGTTTTATAACTATTTAATCTTTCAATTTTTAAAGCTACACTAAGGCCTTTTTTTGTTTATTTGGTTTTGCTTTTTGGAGGGGGGAAGGCAAGGCAATTGAGTTTAAATGACTTGCCCAAAATAACACAGTTAATAAGTGTGTCAAGTGTCTAAGGACACTGAAAAACCCCAGTGATTTGAGACAAAGCTCACCCCTCTGAAAGTAGAGTTTCACAGAGGTAAAAAGTCAAGTAATTGACTGGCAGCATGAGCAGGCAAAGGAAGCAAAATAAGAACAGCAATCCAACTTTGAATTCTTTTTTTTTTGGACAAAAAGGATCAAAGCATGGATCAGGAAGAAGACAACACAGTCAGAATTCCTGCACCAAAAGCTTCCAAGAAAAATGTATACTGGTTAGAGATGATAGAGGAGCTTAAGAAGGATTTTGAAAACCAAATAAAAGAAGTAGAGGAAAAATTGGTAATAGAAATGAGAATGATGTAAGAAAAACATGAAAAAAGAGTCAACAAACTGACTGAAGAAAATAACACCTTAAAAAACAGATTGACTCAAATGGCAAAAGAGACCCAAAATGCCAATGAGGAGAAGAATGCCTTAAAAAGTTGAATTTGGCATTTGGAAAAAGAATCTTAAAAGCTTACTGAAGAGAATAATACCTTCAGAATTAGAGTGGAGCAAATAGAAGCAAATGATTTTATGAGAAATCAAGATACTATTAAACAGATCCAACCAAATGAAAAAAATAGAAGGTAATGTGAAATATCTCATTGAAAAAAAGAACTGACATGGAAAATAGATCCAGGAGCAACAATTAAAAAATTTTTGTACTACCTGAAAGTCACAATCAGAATAAGAATCTAGAAATCATACTTCAAGAAATTCTCAAGGAAAATTGTCCTGATATTTTAGAACCAGAGGGCAAAATAGAACTTGAAAGAATTCACCAATCACCTCTTGAAAAAGATCTCCAAAAGAAAACTCCTAGGAATGTTATAACCAGGTTGTGGAGTTCCCAGGTCAAGGAGAAAATATTACAAGCTGCCAAGAAGAAGCAATTTGAATACTGTGGAAACACAATCAGGATAACACAGGATTTAGCAGCTTCTACTTTAAGGGATTGAAGGACCTGAAATATGATCTTCCAGAGATCAAGTGAGCTAGGATTAAAACCAAGAATCACCTACCCAGCAAAACTGAGTATAATGTTCCAGGAGAAAATATGGTCATTCAAGGAGGTGGAAGACTTTCAAGCATTCTTGCTGAAAAAACCCCAGAACTGAATAGAAAATTCGACATTCAAATACAAGAAGCATGAGAAGGTAAACATGGAAAAGAAATGATAAGGAACTTATCAAAGTTGAACTATTTACATGGCAACATGGAAAAACAATAATTGTAACTTATGAAACTTAGGATGAGGATAGGTGAAGTGAATACAAATGTATTTATATATATATACATATACATATATGTGTGTGTGTATACATATGTCTATATATGAGGGTATATATATATACACATATATATGTATATATATGAATACATATCTGAGTACGTGTATATATGTGTACATAGAGTTCAGAGGATCAATTGCATAGGAAGGGATGATACTTTAAAAGACAAAATTCTGAGATGGGAGAGGAATAGAAAGAGAGGAGACTGGGAGAGACAGAATGGGGTTAATCATCTCATATAGAAGAGGCAAGGATAATTGTTATAATGGAGGGGAAGAACAGGGAGGCAAAACAGAATGGGTCAACCTTACTTTTACTGAATTTGGCTTAGGGAAGGAATTACATACACTCTAAATTGGGTATCTTGCCCTACAGGAGAGAAGGGAGGATGGGGATGAGAGGGGGGATGATGGAGGGGAGGGCAGGTTGAAGGGGTGAGGGTTGTTAGAAGCATACACTTCTGTAAAGGGACAGGGACAAAGTAGAGAATAGGAGAAGTGGGGATGGGCTAGGAAGGAGGGAAATATAGTCAGTCTTTCACAATATGTCCATTGTGGAGATGTTCTAAGTAACTACACATGTACAGCTTGTATTGAATTGCTTGTCTTTCCAGTGGTGGTGGGTGATGAGGGACATAGGGAAAGAATCTAGAATTTAAAGTTCTAAAATCAAATGTTAATAAAAACAATATATATATATGTACATATATATGTATATATTGGTATATATGCATACATATGTATTATTATTATTATTTACATGTAACTGGGAATTAAGATATACAGGCACTGGGGTAAGGAGATCCATCTTGCCCAACTGGAAAGTCAGAAGGGTGGTGGGGAAGGATATACATGACAGCAGACTGTGAGAGCAGGTAAACATGGGATTGCTGTTTTGGGGTGGTGGGTAGGGGAAAGATGGGGAGAAAATTTGTAACTCAAAATCTTGTGGAAATGAATGATGTAAACTAAAAATAAACAAAAGTTAATTTAAAAAAAGCCTTAGTGTAGGGGAAGCTATGTGGTACAGCGAATAGAGCACTGGCCCTGGAGTCAGGAGGACCTGAGTTCAAATCTGGCCTCAGACACTTGACATACTTACTTGCTGTGTGATCTTGGGCAAGTCATTTAAACTCAATTGCCTTGCCTTCCATCCTCCAAAAACCAAAACCAAATGAAAAAAAAAGTCTTCATGAGCTTAAAATTTTTAAAGATTAAATAGTTATAACACTTTTGGAATACCCCTAAATATGATTAATAAATGAAAGACTATTGTAGTGAGTAAAGAACTAGAACTTGTACTCTAATCAACCCTATTATTGCTTCTAAAAAGGATATGTCAAACAACTGGCCAATTTTATTCATTCTCCATCTCTGGTCTGACAAAACACTTTTTCCTGGTCTTTGAACTATTAGCATTGTAGCTTCTTCAGTTCAAAGATTGCATCTCTCATTTGTATCTCCAGCCCTGAGCAGTTGCTTTGCAAATAATAAGCACTTTATAAAAGGCATTTTTTTCCATTCATTCAGTCAGGCCTTCATTGCCAGAACTGTGGAATTATAAGATCGAAAACTGGAATTAATCTAACAATCATTTATTTTAATCTCCTTATTTTAAAAAAAATGACACACCTTAGGTCTTGAGAGGTCATGACTTGTCCAAGATCACACAGCTGGTAAGGATCCCAATACCCATTTCTGCAGCTCCAAAGAGTCAAGACAAATAATTCCAGACTCCTGAAGATAGGTTACATTGGCTGAGAAGCCATTCCACTTTTTATGATTAGTCATCTTTTGCTTCATTAAAATTGTCTGAATCTATAAATCGACAACATATAGACACCACCATTACTGTGTAGCTGGTGAATACTGGCTCTCTTTCTTAATCCTTGTCTTTGTCAACTTCCCACAGCTGTTAACTTCCCAACCCCAGCAGTAAAAGTCCTATTAAAAACATAAGTTACAGGAGCTTCTTGTTTCAGTCAAGTTGCCCTCCTATAACACTGGGGACAGCTTAGTGACATATTTGCTGACCGTTTTTTATTAGCTTGTACTTATGTTAATCATTGAATATCTTGCCAGTCTATTGCCAGAAGAAATATTTGAGTGTAAGTCTGGCCCTCTGTGTTTGTGATGAATAGATTTTCTTACCAAATAAACTTCCCCTACAGCCTTTTACAAACTCCACTTTTTCTCTTGGGCTTTAGTGGTTGCTCCTACAGTTCCTACAGTTTACAGAAATGGGCATAAATTATTTGCTATAAGAAAAAAAGAAAACATCAACCATGCATTTGATTTAAGTTATTAGTGTTTGCTGGCAGCTTTACACATGGTGCTATTAGGGAATAGAGAATGGAGCTTGTGTTAGTCTGCTTATTTAGAAGTCAAATGGTCTGTGTTAGCTGATAGAAAGAAATGAAATGAAAATCACCACCACATACTCTATTTCTTGTAAGTGATGTTTGTTCTCCTTAAAGCAGATGGGTTTTTCTTTGAGAAATTTCCTTAGGATTTCCATACTCTTTTGACTAATCATTAGCTATGTAGATGGGGACAAGGAAATTACAAGTTGAGACTGGGGAGCATTTATCAGAAGTTGTATATGGAAAAAAACCCCAACATATTGTAATCTTTTTGTTGGAACACATTCTAAGTGGATGAAAAGTCTGTACTGAAGAGTGCAAATTCTTGGTTGGTCTAAGAAGGCAAAGGTTCTGTCCCTTCCTCATGGATATTCTCCAGAGATTCCAATGAATGACAGAACTTGCCAGTATTTTAATTGCCTTGAAGTAGCTGTGTATATGTTGGGGGAAATTCTTCATCAGGAATTAAGCCATGAAATCCAAGAAAATAGCTGCCTGGCTATCTTCTGAATTAGCTTCTTACTCTAAATAATTTTATAAGGCAAATGACAGATTGTGAAACAAGAGGGAGGGTCTTATGTTATTGTCTTTATTTTTGTCTGATGAATCTCAGAATTTGAGATTTAGAAGGAACCTTAGTCATTGAGCTCATTTTTGAAGAAAAAAAAGAATCCCTACTACACTACATCAAATAATCTTCTAGTCTTTCCTTGAAAATGATCAGTGAGAAATAATCACTACCTCCTGAGGAAATCCATTTTACTTTTGGACCACTCTGATTGTTAGAAAGTTTGTTCTGATATTAAACTTGAATTTCCCCCTTTCTAACTTCCTATACTTGCTCCTATTTCTGCTCTCTGTGTCTAAATAGAAAGGATTAATTTATAGACTACATAATGACCTTTGAAGAATTTGCAATAAGTGATGATCTTCCCATTAAATCTTTGTACCCAACAAAATTTTACCTGTTCTTTCAATTGTTGCTTGTATGACATAGACCTGAAGTCTTTGAATAGTCTGGCTGCCCACTTTTGGTTAAATCTAGCTTATCAATGTGATATTTTTTGGGAAATATTCAGCCACTGACCTTAAATTATTATTTTTATTGACATACAATTGGGTAAAATAAGCACCCATGGAAGTTACATTCTAATAGGGGAAGACAACTCTTTTAGGGGAATGGTAACCAGGAAGGGATGGTTTGTTCTAATAAAGTGGAAGGGAGTACAGTAGGATACTGGTCTGGTGTAGATATCCAGAATTTAAGGGTGATATCCAGAATTAAAAACAATATTCCAGATCTTTCTATAAAGCAAAATTAGGAATTATTTTATTATAAAATGCTCCTAGAAGTCTTAATTGCATTTATTTATATATTTTTAAAAATTGTAATATTAGACTTATGTGCATGGATGTAATTAAGGTGCATCATTATTGTAGGTTAAAAGTTGTATATGATAAGACATATCTTGTTTTTTTCTGTATGTTTTTACTGAATAATCTATTCTCCATCCCAAAGCAAGCATGAATAAAATTAGGTTAAAACAAACAAACAGTATTCTAGATATATACTGGCCAAGGATGAATGTAGCAGGGCTTTTATTTTTCCTTTTGGTTTAGATCAGTGATTGAATTATTGCTTGAATTCCCTCTACCAAGGCAGATCAGTAATTACTATGAAGTCTTAGAGAGCAGCCACAGGGCATGCAGGGATTCTTCCTACCTTCCCTCCCCCACCCTTAGGATCATAATATAGAGTTGGGTGGGAACTGATAGGCCAACTAATCCAAATCCTACATTTTACAGATGAAGAAATTGAAATCCAGGGACAGGAATTGACTTGCCTGAAGATACACGGTCCATATGTATCATAGATATGATTTGAACTCAAGTCTTCCTGAATCTGAGATTGCTTATCTATCCAGTACACCCCACTGCTTCTTATTACAGAACCATAACCTTCTTGTGTTTGGAAACTATACTTGTCTTTGTGTAATTCAAGATCATGTTTAGTCTCTTTGCATTTATACCTGGGTCCACCACAATCTAACTTTCAGTTCCTATAGAAATTTGTCCATTCGTATTTGGAACTCCCACCCTCCAGACCAACCCAGATTAATGGTGAAAAAATCTGTGCAAATTTGATCTTTTAATCCCTTATATCTACTAGTTGGCCCCAAATCACCAGACTATGCTTCTTCTCATCTGATTAAACCATCTACCCAGGTTGTCTCATCACCTGTCTTCCATGGCTGATCTCTTCCTTCCTTTTAAACTAATACCCTCTACACCAGACCAGTATCCTACAGCACTCCCTTCCACTTTATTAGAACAAACCATCCCTTCCTGGTTACCATTCCCCTAAAAGAGTTGTCTTCCCCTATTAGAATGGAAGTTCCATGGGTGTTTATTTTACCCAATTGTATGTCAATAAAAATAATAATTTAAAGTCAGTGGCTGAATATTTCCAAAAAATACAAACTACCCAGATTAACAACCAAGAGATAGTAGATTTAAATAACCAAAATTGAAACCAAAAAAGTGAACAAGTGATAAATATATTCACAATAAAACAAATAAATCCTGGTCCAGACAGTTTCAATAGTGAATTCTCTCAGACATTAAAGGAAAAATTATGATATGATAAATTGTTTGAAAAAAAAGTTTGCAAAAATGCCCTCTTTGGGACAAATGTGGTCCTTATACCTATATCAAGAAGAGATTATGAAGAGCAGGAAAACAAAAGACAAAAGTCTTTGATGAATACAGGCAACACATCTTAATAAAGAGTCAGCCTCAAACTGAAAGTCATAATATAATGTCCTGCCTCTGAAATGCATGTGGGCAGCTAAGTAGCAGAGTTATTAGAGTGATGGGCCTGGAGTTAGAAAGACTTAGCTTCCTGAGTTCAAATCTGGCCTCAGATACTTAATAGTTGTGTCACTCCTGGGTAAGTCACTTAACCCTCTTTGCCTCAATTTTTGTATTTATAAAATGAGCTGGACAGGAAATTGGCAAATCACACCAGTATCTTTGCCAGGAAACCTCAACTGGGGTCACAAAGAGTCAGACAAGAGAGAAAAATGATTGAACAACAAAAACTCTGACACATATAGGTTGTGTAACCCAGGAAAGTCACTCAACCTTTCAGTGCTCAGTACCTATTTTAAAACTCTGAGCTGAAAAAATGATATTGATTGATTTCTTGAGGAATGTTTCTTACCTGGACATTTGTCATAACAATAAAATCATAGGTCCAATCTCTACCCCTCCTGTAAAGAAGATTAATGTAAAAATAACAGAAAAAATAATCAGCAAAGAGGCTTTAACAACATACTGGAAGATTAAATGTTATGATTAGTTTGAATTGATAATAAAAATTCAGAGGTCACTCCACGTTAGAAAAACTTCAAATATAATAGATCATAATGATAAAGTGAATAACCATCATATAATTATATCAAAATATTCGGAAAAATGTATTTACTAAAACACAACAACTTTTTGTATGGATGTGTGAATTACCTGGGAGAATCAATAATTATGGTACAATACAGTTTAGTTTTGTGACACAAATGGTCACATGGCACATTTCCACTGACACCAGATTACACTAGAATATCTAACCTTTCCCAGATGAAAGCAGATTGAACTAATTTCTCTGGTTATTTAGTTCTTTGGCACTTGTCTTCTCGGCTTCATGCTATATGCAGGTGTTGTCCTTCTCTCTGTTATGCTTTCAATTATGTGGTCTTAAGAATGAATATTACTCCAAGCAAATGTACAAAAATTGTCACTCTTAAAGAACACACTTTGGTGACTACTAGACCAATTTTATTGACTGTTGTTACAGATAATTCAAATGCTTCAATGATCATTCAAATCCATAATAAAATGGGGGCACAATAGGAAAGGAAATTTAAATTGAAAATGAAATGGAAAACATTTTTTTCTCTGAAAGAGTCTCAGTAATAATTTGAAAACAAGCAAATAAGTGTTAGAGTGAATGGCAGCTGGGTGTAAAGCCAATCAACAGTAGATTCCCAAAAGAATGCTACTGTGAACAGCTTTTAAGATTTGGATTACACGGTATTAGTGAACACTCTGTTTATTCCATTACAAATCAAGATTCAGTATGATATTCACAGTTCAATATTATTTCACAATATTTAGAAGGAGGAAAGAACAGAAAGTAACAATAGTTAAAACAAGGAACAAAAGAAGAAAGACTTAAAGATTCAATCAATTAACAAAAGGAATCACCTAGTTTCCCTAAGAGGGAGTTGATTCAATCAACAATTCATAACATACTGATCTTCCACTCATGGGGCAACCATTAACTTTAGTTTCCAAATATAGTTCTTAGAAAACCACACAATCCTTCCACCCCTTGATTTCCAACAAACCTCAGTTTAGTCCAAGGGGAGGCCTTTTCTTCATTTTGACTCTGGGTAGTCTCTCTGACTCCCTGGATCCTCTTCGCTGGTCCCAGCTCCCTCCTGAGTCTGTCAAACAATCACCTAGATTCAGGAGCTCAAAGCTGCCAGGCTCTCATCCAGTCCTCAGAG